>QJNY01000427.1:0-71224 GCA_004155945.1 Monosporascus sp. mg162 | reverse complement strand
AAAAAAAAAAAAAAAAAAAAAAAAAAAAAAAAAAAAAAAATACAGATTTATAAGAACAAAAGAGCCGCTTTGATATAAGGATATAAAAAGTTTCGAAAGCTTATTTAATTTAACCGATTTCCGGTTAACGTTTTTACCGATTATGCTTTTATAAAAGGAATCGTTACCTATACGTCTTTAACCACCATAGACTTTAACAAAATTAACCCTAGATTAATTAATGCAGCTAATTTCTTATCGCAGTCTTAGCTGAAAATATACTATATTCGAAGAAAGCTTAACGTAATACTAAACGCGTTATTACGTTTGCCAACAGTAATCTCGGATCAAAAAGCAACTAAACGAAACGAATTTAACGAATTAAGCGATATATAAGACGGTATTAATGTTTAGTATTTTCTAGCGGAAAAAAAATTAAACCTTGTAAATTACTTCCTTTTTTAGTAATAAGTTTAAAGCCTGCATTATCAAAAGGTACGTATTAAATTACCGGTATAAACACGTATACGCTATATTACAAAAAATAAAAGCTGGCGAACGCAAAAAATAGCAGTACTAGCTATTTAAGTTACAGGATAACCTCCTTTATTACGTCGGGCTAAACGGCCATAAGGGATTATGTATTCCATATACCTACGTTCAAAACGTCTTAAAGCTTATACATAATAAAAAGTACTATTTCGGCAGGAATCGCATAATGGAAAATTTACGCAATATCTATTTCGCAAAGAAATACTTTAAAATATTAAAGTATCTTAACTTGTATACTGTTTACTGAAAAGATTAAACGGATTAAAATAAGCTATCAAGGCAACTATTACTCCTGTTAACAGTTAAATTGCCGTACCATACAATAACCATGGACTTCATTACGGATACGCGGGAAATAACATCCGTAAATACCTTCTAAGCGTTAACAGGGTATAATACGTTAAATAGCTTATATACTATCTCGTACAAGGTTAATAAAAAAACATTATTAATACCTAGCAATACGCGGTATACGGCCAAGGATTAAACAATAATAACGTTAAAATGCTACAGTTTTGCGATTAAAGATTACCTATTACCAGCATTAACGATAAAAATTTAAAATTCACATTTACCTTATAAAACGAAATATTTAACATTTTAGATATTAAATTACTTTTCTTTACGGCATATCATCCGCAAACTGACGGATTATCCGAAAGAAAGAATTAAACCGTTAAAATCGCTATACGTTTCCATATAACTACCGATCCTAACATTTCGTAAACGGATATAATACCCGCTTTATAATATTATTTAAACAACTTCCTAGCGGTTACAATAGGGCGATCCCTTTACGAACTAATGCTCGGATTTTAACTTAAGTTAACTTTAAACATATTAAACGAAAAAAAAGCCGGTAATCTCGGGAAACGCGATAAATATCAGACGAAAGAATTATGTTAAGGAAGCCGCGTAACTAGCCGACTTCGCTAATATGCTCGCGAAAAAAAGGTAGGATAACCGGCATACCTAAACGGAATTTAAGAAAGGCGAAACCGTATACCTTAGGCTGTACCAGAGATACTATTTCCCTAGGTAACCTAAACGGAAATAGTTACTTATTCGGGCCGGTCCATTTAAAATTCTCGAACGAATAAAAAACTAAATATATAAGCTGAACTTTCTTACCAGTTAAAAAGTTTACCTTATCGTTTCGGTAACATAATTGTATAGTTAAAGCAAGGGAAAAATCTATTTAAGCAAGGAATTGTTAAGCTCGGCCTAGTAACCGTAGAAGGTAACGTACAAGAATGGGAAATCGACGGTATCGTGGACCGGCGAATTCGTTAATACAGAAAAAACCCATTCGTTAAGTATCTCGTTAAATAGATAAGATATATAGCGAAGGATAACGAATAGCATTTTAAAAAGAACCTTTTTATAATGGTTAAAAAAGCTATTACCGAATATAAAGCAAAGCTCTTAATTGATTAGTTAAATAAGTATCTCTAAAAAAAATTAATTAGCTTTAACGATAATAAGGGAATAAATAATAAATAATAATTGTACTTATTATCGATATAAAAAAAGAAGAAACTAATAAAGGATAATTACTAATATTCGTTACATTTTCTCTATATATCTTATTAAAATCGTCAAATATTTCGCTTTATTTATTATTTAATCGTACCAACAACTTTCTTTATGTATTTTCCCTACTTAAGCATTTTTATTTTCCCGTTATCCTTAACCAATTTTGCGTTATACTTATATACTATAAAGCTGTTCGTACCTTCTTTAGAAAATTTTACGTTGTTAAAAAGTTGCACATCGTCGATATCAGAAATTTTCCAATTATAAAAGGGTAACTGCTTATCAAAAAATTTTACCCTTTTTTTCTTTTCTTTTTCATCGCCGATTCTTAATAACTTATATACAAAACGGTGGTCGTTTGCAACTTTGTACGTAATTTAAATTATTCCTAACAAAACAACTGTGTAGCCTGCTATCTAAAGATAATTAGGTAAACTATAATCCCGTTATAACAAACAAAAAATCGCCTCCAATACCGTGTCGAATTTGTAGTTTTCTAATAATAAGGAAAATGAACAAATTGGTCGCTTTAATGCGCTTATATTTATAGACGACAACATATCTATGGCAGCTAATAATAACTGGTTTAGCGGTAACGATAACGATAAACAGGACGAAGATAATCTTAATAATTAAGATAACGGCAAATCCGTCGAGTCGGCCGATATGGTCGTTATTATCAAATTAAGTTATTCTGCCGGAATCCAAAATAATACCATCGCTAGGGAAGGCGAAATCCCTTTCAACCTTTAAATCCGTTTAATACAACTATAAACCAGGCATCTTTTACTGAAAAAAAGGTTACCTTTAACGAAGAAACAACTTAAAAAAAGTTACTAATTCGCTTAATACTTAAGTCGTTATGGATGATTTATCCGAGAATTCGGATAAGGACTTTCGCGTTAAATAAATTAACTAAGCCGCCATTTTTGACGAAGACTGCGTTAAGCTTAGCAAAGTTGTAAATGATTTCGCAAAAAAATCGGCACCTATAACTATTAATCGATTTAGTCCTAACAAAACCGGATATAATGGTAATAACGACAAGGGCATTGATTTCAGTTTAGGTAACTTTACCGATTTTGAGGAAAAAGGGTACGTTCTGGTAAAAACCAATCCCGAACTTTGTAGTATTAAACCAATGTTAACTCGGAAAACTACCTTTGCAGGAAAAAAGCTATTCGCAACTAAGCAATTAAAGCAAAACGCCTAAAAACGTTTTTCGTTTACTACGACGTTTTTAACGTCTAAAAAAGCAAAACGTAAATTAACTAAAAGTACCGAACAAAAGGTTATAAATGTAAACAACAAAAAGGGCGAAAAGTCCGATAGCCAAACCGGAATGGAAGCTTATTTTATACGTGTTCGTAAGGAATGCGCTTACGATACCCGCCTAATAGCTGAAATTACTAAAAGAATTAACAAGTTCGTCGCTAAGGACAGTATCAAAATTTATACTAAATACTTTTACGTAAAATCGGTTAAAGATTGCGTTAAACAGGCATACAACATATAGCAGTCCAAAAAGGTTTACGATGGCAAATTACCAGCCAAAGCGGCTATTTTAATTACCAGATTTTGCAACCTGAAGGGCTACCTAAATGGTAATATTGCCGGCTATTTCGCGGAAATGGAACATCTTAACTTGTACCAGGTTATTTTTAACACCAAAAAAAATAACGCCCCCGTTAGCAACGACTTTGCTATGTATTCCGTTATCTTTTTACTTTAGAAAGATATTAATATTATTAATAAAAAGCTCGAAAAAAAGGGTTTCCATAACGTTAGAAACGCCGCCTTTATTAATGCCGAAGTAATCTACAAAGTTATTAAAGATGGAATTAATAACAAGATCGATAAAGCTATTTAGGATGTCGAGAAAAAGGTGGATACAATCGTTAAGGCTACCAAGAAATTTCCGTCCGGCATTACTAGCGAATTAACTACTATCCAGCGCCGACTGGACATAATCGAAAGCATTCTTTTACGAGATAAAACTTGATGATAAACGTCCCAGAAAAAGGTTATGGTTTTCGGATATTACGTGGGACTTATCGTATAGGATTTAAGAAATATACGCCTGCAGGAATATTTAAGGGCTTCAGAATTTACGGTTGGTTTTATATATTTAAGGAACAAAATGTTGGCGTTAGTTTTTTTACTTTAACATAACTAGCTCAGCCTATCTGGCCGTATTTTAGTTATGGCACCGTCCGTTATACGGTTTTTTTTGGTATAAAGGAGGGACTTGTTAAAGATTACAAGGTCCGGATATATTTACCTAATTTTTGTACATATATACCTATATATCCCTACGTAATCTTCGATAATATACGGAATCCAAACTTTTACACCTTTATACAGTTATACGTATCCTACGCAGAGCTATTCGTAATACGTAAAAAGCCTTAAGTCAAACGTTGTAATATCTTACTATTATTCTGTTTTCCCTATTATTACCCAAGTAATCCTTAACAAATATTTAACACTGTCAGAATATCGACCAGCACCGAAGCCACCGTCCCTACCCTGGCCCAGCAACTGCAAAAACGCGTCCAGCAGCTTAAGGCCCGTATCCAACAGCTTACTGCTTAGATTACCGCCATTCCAGCCAACCCAGTACCGGCAGTCACTCCAAGATTTAAGGTTAAAAACCCCGAACTTTACGATGGCACGGGAAACGTTTAAAGTTTCTTAACCTAGGCTAAAGTATACCTACGATTGGAAATAATCGAGGACGAAGTTAATTAAATCGTTGTTGTAGTAGGATTCCTTAAGAGAAATGCCTTAGATTAGTTCGAACCTACGTTGCGAAATTACCTGGAAAATGAAGAAAATGACAAAGAAACGGCTGTTAAAAATTATTTGAAAATTATACCAACTTCGAACAAAGGTTTAAGAATAACTTCGATAACCCGAACGTAAAACGAAAGATTGCATAAACCCTTTTACAGCTTCAACAAAAAGAACAAGGTTTTAAATATGTAATCGAATTTAAGAACTATATAGCTAAGAACGGATAGGTGGACGACGAAAACGATACCTTAATCGACGTTTTTTACAAAGGGTCAAGAGACGATATTAAAGACGAAATTATCAAAATCGAACGGCTTAATATATTTAACAAATATACGCTTAAAGTTGTAAAAATCGACAAACTTTAAAACCTTTGTTAAAGAAAGAAAACAAACCATCAATTTCGATATTACTTTTATCGAAAATTAAGACTTAATCCTAGGTTTGCTATGGTTGGAACAGTATAATCCGGCCATTAACTCAAAAACTTGCGAAATAGACTACGATTTATTTTTTAACAATATGCCAAACGGCAAAAAGTCTTAGCATTCGATCGATAAAGTAAACGAATATCGGTATAGAAAAACGGCAGAAACCTTACTACTCAAAGCAATACGATATATTAAAAGAAAAAGAGCATAACCGAAAAATTTAACGCAACCTTGCTAACCTTAAAGTAACATTTAGGCAAATAAAGAACAATTTAAACCGACTGCCCGAAAAGCTACCAAAATAAATAACTGAAGTATCTTTAAAATACCACAAGTACGACAAGTTATTTAGCAAAAACTTAACACCAAATTACGAGAACACAACGAATAAAAGTATAAAATAATATTAAAAAATGGTAAAAATACTGCTTTTTATCTAATATACAAATTAAACTATGCAAAGTTACATGCATTCCGCAATTACTTTGAAAACAAGCTTCGCAAAGGATAAATACGACGTTCCAAATCACCAACCGGATACCTTATATTCTTCGTACCGAAAAAAGGAGGAAAACTACGACTCGTAGTAAATTATCGATAACTTAACGACATTACGGTTAAAAGCAAAACGTTATTACCATGAATTACTGAAATAAAAAATCGCCTATACGGAACTAATTAATTTACAGCTATCGATCTTCGAAATAGTTATAACAAAATTCTGATCAAAAAAGAATATAAATGAAAAACAGCCTTCAGGACGAAATATAGGTTATACGAATACTTAATTACCCCTATAAAACTAACTAACGCGCTAACGACCTTCTAACGGATAATAAACCATGTATCAAAAGAATACATAGATAATTTGGTTATCTGCTACCTCGACGAGATTCTTATTTACTTAAAAACGGAAAAAAAGTACCAAAAATACGTTTATTAGATCTTACAGGCGCTGCAAAATGCCAAACCTTTGGTTACTACCGAAAAAAGCCAGTTTTATAAGCAAAAGGTTAAATTTCTAAAACATATTATTACGTTAGAACAAACTTGCATGGACTCCGGGGGGTTATCGGCGGTTAAAGACTAGGCATAACCCATTAATATTAAAAAGATACAAGCATTCCTTATTTTCGCCAATTATTACCGACGATTTATACGCAATTTCAGCAAAATAGCTATACCCTTAACGGAACTTACTAAAAAAAAAATAAAAAAAAATAAACAATTTAAATAAACTCTAAAAAAAACAGCTTTCAAGCAAATTAAAAATGCCCTTACTGATAAACTAATACTAATCATGTACGACCCAAAGCGACCAGTTAAGCTAGAAATGGATACTTTGGACTACGCCTTAAAAACTGTAATTAAACATCGACACGATTAAGGAAAACTTTACCCGATTACGTTCTATTCTTATAAGCTAAACAAAACCGAACTAAATTATCCCATCTACGATAAGAAGTTCTTAGCTATAGTCAACGCCTTTAAGGAATTTAGACATTACCTCAAAAGTAACATGCACTAAATCAAGATATATGCAAGGTCGAATGGGTTCAAGCCTTATTTTCCAGGCTGAGCCAAATACACAGAAAATCATTACACGATGTAATTTGCACGATAGATACTATACCCAGTATCTTCGAACACGAAATCAAGATATATACGGATCACAAAATCATTACACACTTCTCTAGGACACGAAAACTTATCGAAAAACCATTACATTACGCAAAATGCCTTTCTAAATTTAACTACGTCATTATCCAGCGCAAATGATTAAAAAATAACAAAGCAAACGGGCTTAGCAAACCACCTAAGCTGGAAAAATCTAAGGTTAAAGTACAACAAACAATCTTCGATATAACGCCCGAAAGATACCCAAAACAGCGACAAATTACAGCCATACGAATAATACCACCTAATATACATTAACGTATCCGGCGATATAATACCAAGCAACCAGCAAAATACTAAACAAATACAATGCAAGGATCTAAAAACCTATAAAAAAACCTCATACAAAACGTATATAAACAGTCGGTACATAAATACTCAGGGATTTACAAAAGCTTAAAACGTTTATAACGGACATATTACTTACTTAAAATAAAAACTATAATATAAAAATAATGCGATAATAAGATATCTGCGTTAAAGCAAAAGCACGACGGCATAAACTTTACGGAACTTATAACCATTACCAGTCGTTAAACGACGATAAGATTTAATTATATTTAACTTTATTACTAAACTTCCTTTATCAAAAATTCCAATTACAGAAATATACTACGATAGCATTTTCGTAATCGTTAATCGATTTACGAAATTTTCTTATTTCCTACCCTATAATAAAGGCACTAACGCAAACAATTCGTATACATTTTCCTTAGACATATTTTCGGTATTTACGGACTTCCAACGGGAATTATTTCGGACAAAGGTACCACGTTTACTTCGAAAATTTAGGAAAAGTTAATAGCTTAACTTAAATTAAATCATAAATTATCCAACGTATTTAAACATTAAACAAACGGATAAATAAGAAAAACTAACCAAATATTAAAAACGTATTTATAATAGTATATTAACTACGAACAAAACAACTAAGTTAAGAAACTACCCGTTGTACAGCTAGCTTATAACATTAACTACTACGAAAGCATTAAAACAACGCCAGCAACTACCAATTTTAATATTATACTTAAAGATTGCCGAAGTTTAAATAAAAATAAACCAGCTAATATTGAATCAATTTTTACATCAAAACGGCTAAAACAATTATACGTAAAAATAAAATCAAAACTTAAATTTATACGCAACCAAATAAGCAAATACTACAACCAAAAAAGGTTAAAAGAACCAACATTTTCGAAAAGGAAAATAATCTACCTAACTACTAAAAACATCTAAACCAAAAGGCCAAACAGAAAACTCGATTTTAAATGTATCGGCCGAAACAAAATCGTTAAAAAGATCTTAAAAAATAACTATAAATTGGGGCTACCGCCGAAAGTCAAACTCTATCTAGTCTTTTATGTTTCCGTATTAAAGTCAACAGTAGATACAATTAAAATCAATATAGGACAAAACGAAAAAGTTATAAAGGACACACCGGTTTACGAAGCTGAAAAAAATTAAACGTACGCAAAGAAAAAGGACTTACCCAGTACCTAGTTAAATAAAAGGATTACCCAAACTCCGAAAATACCTGGAAACCCGCAAAAACCCTTATAAACGCCTAGCGTTTCCTAAAGAATTTTTACCAGCAACGCCGGAAACGCCAAGGTTAAAAATACTTCAGTCTGGATCACCGAAAGGCGGCCAGTCGGCAGGTATAATAATCTACGCTAACGCAATCTCAGTTTTCAACTGTTATTGTTTACGTTCCAAACGTTCGAACTCCTCCATCGCCTCCACACCTTAAATACCCAGACGTAACATTTCGACTCCGCAACGACGTAAAACCTTACGCAGTTTCTAAAGACGGTCAATTTTATTGGCGGCGGAACGAAAAGCCTTTCGCGCCTATTCTTCTTCCCGTTCCAGTCGCTCCTCCTTATCCAAAAGCCGTTAATATTCCAAAAAAAAGGGCTAAATAAATCGCAAAAACTACTATACTCAACGTAGCGAAAAATATTCCCAAAATCAGGATACACCTTGGAAACCTTCGATTCGGATTTGCAACGGAAACAAAAAACATTAAAAAACATATCAAAACCGAAAAAGCCGATTCGTTTTAACAAAATCAAAACGTTATCACGCTTACGAAATCTCCAATATTCGATACGACTTAACATAGCGGTTAAATAACAGAAAAGTAATATGTAAAAAAAGCAAGTTACTTACTAAATAAGTGCGACAAAGAAATTAATCTTTAAAGGCAAAAATCCTAAAAAAGAAAATATCGTATTATAACTAAAAGAACTTGGCATAAAAAAACGGTCGGAGAATATGGAACATATCTCCGATGTGGATCTCAGATTACGTAACTGGCTGAAAGGTCTCAAAATACTTGGCGCTTTAAGCCCCTTAAGCCTATAAAATGGCTCAAAGGGCACAACGAACTGAAAGATTTAAGCGGTTTAAGCACCTTAAACCAAAACTAGGATATATACCGCTCATTATTTCCTATAGTCTAAATAGCACCAGCTTGCAATTACAACTTGGTTACCCAGATTTACATCTGCTATTACCAGACGTAACTATTATTTCATTGCTCAAATTTCCACGATACTACTACCAATATAAACCGTACGAATTAGGTTTAATAATTGGTTAAACCCATAGCCGTCATAATTACCAGTGCCGAAAAAACGTAAAGAATTTAAATAAACGCAATAAGAAAATGAAAAATAAATTATAATTATCCAAGCTGTTAATTCTTGAAGTTAGGCAATACCGTTATTTATTATTATCGCGGGAAAAAATTACCTTGGATCATAATACCGCGATAACCTATTACTAGCAGCCGATTAAGAAATTACATTAAGTAATAATAGCTGGATAATAAAGAAATGAGGTTTCGAATAGATCTAGCATTTTAACAAACATATTCAGCCGCGTACGAAAGGTTCGAAACGTTTTTTCATCTTCGACGGCTGCGAAAGCCACCATTCGATAAAATTCGAAAATACTAGGCTAATTACGACATTATTACACTTTATATACACGCGTATGCTCTTATCGGCTTTAAGCTTTTAACGTGTTTTGTCTTTCTGTTCTAAAATGCGCTTATTTGTGGAATATCAAAAACTTAATACAACGCCATTGTATATATATTACCAAAGAAGATTTTCTCGCCGGCTTTTATGACGCGTTCGAAGCTGCCATAACATCCGATAACATCAAATCTGGATTCGCAAAAGCTGGTCTTGTTCCATTCGATCTTAATGACGTTCTTTCCGAATTGGAAATTCTTTTAGTTATGCATATACCGACCGTCTCCCCGCTAACCTCCGCCGGTTTCATTCGTTCTCCGCCCACGAAAACCCCTAGAACGATCAAGAACGTAACGAAGCAAAGAAGTTACTTGCGAAAAAAAGATTGGAAACTATTAAGGTAATTCGTTAATAAAAATAGCTAAATCGGTTAATCTCTTAACTAAAAATAACCTATTACTTTTGTAAGAAGATGTTTGTCTTCTGAGAAAAGCTGCTCAACTACGCAAAACGAATTATATCTTAAGCAAACGTCGCAGGACCAAAAACAAAGGTTTTTAAAAAGGAAGAACACTTATTATATAAAACGAACAAGCTTTTTTGGCCTAAAAAGAAAGGAGTGGAGAGAAATACAGTTAACAGCAGTTGGAAAGAGTGGTCGCAAAAGGGTTAAAACGAAGAAACGGAAATATAGCGTCTACGGCAAGCCCGGACATAATGCGCGTACTTGTGAAAAAGTTATAAATACAGCTAGCCAAGAAAAATCCGATTAATTTGAACTAATACGATATGTTATTGTTAAGTTATTTGAATTTGTTGTTGCGAAGTGCCAAAAAGTGTCCGACGAGCTTATGTGCTCGATAAACCTGTGTGGGACGTTGACGAAATTTACTTATAAGGAATATATTGAAAAAAAGTTTAAATTTCCCAAAAAACGAAGAAAGTTTTTTAATTACTTCAAACCAAATTTACCAATAAGTCTATAATAAATTTACGCAACGCGGGCAAGAAAACACCGCCTAAAACTAAATACTTTAAATTATACTTTAAGCGTAATTCTAGAATAACAAAAAGTTAAAAAAAAAAGAGTACTCAGTAATTTATTACTTTAAGGCTTTACGGAATATAGATCTTAGATACAAAATCTACGACAAACAACTCTTAATAATTATTAACACTTTTAAAAAATAAGAGCTTTTTTAACGCAATTAAAAATGCTTTTAATATTCACTTCAATTATAAAAACCTTACACGGTTCATAACGATTTGAAAACTAAATAAACGGGACGAAACTTAAATAATTTTCTTCTCGAAATTGCAATTGCCGAATTTATTATATCAAAGGACTAAAATATTTAAGCAAATATCCTAAATCGTAAAAAGAATTATAATTCCAAAATCCTAAAACGTGGAATATAAAATGTTACAACAAACCGAAACGGCAATTTATAGTTATGCGAAATATTAAAATAACTTATTTCGAAAATTCTAACAAAATTCCAAAATTTTTATAAAAAGAAATTAAACGAAATCAAACGACTAAATGAATAAGTTAAAAACTAGCTAACGTATAATATAAACAAGCTGCGCGTACAAACGAGCTACGCGCTTTTTTCAACTTTCTTATTATCTAACTTTAGTTATTCATTTTTTAACACCACCTTCATGGAACGGCTTACAAAAAAAGCTAGGATAAATTTAGCTGTTCAGGTGAGGTGAAAAGACTCTAAACCTTTTTATATTAAACTTGGTTTTATATATTCGGTTGCACCTTTTACTTTAAAATCCAGATATAATGGCACACCTACCCGACCCGATAGCATACCCAATTTGCGAAAATTGACGCCGACCGAAAAGGAATCGATTGTCGACTGTATCTTCGACCTAGATACGCGAACGTTTCCTATTCGACTTTAGTACGTTAAAAATATAGCCTATATATTGTTAGCTTAATACGTTACAAAACGCATTAGAGTTAACTAGGCGTCGAACTTTGTTAAATGGCAAAAACAAAACTTAAAACGCGTTTAAATCGGAAAATCGATTATTAACGGATCTTATCAGAAAGTCCAGAAACATTTCGCAGATAGTTCTAAGTTATTCGGGTTACAATCGCGAAATACGGCATCGTAAAAAAGCATATTTACAACTTCGACGAGACTGGACTTTTAAGAAGGCTTTTTATAGCAACGGGCATAGTAATTACCAGTACCGAAAAACGTAGACGATTTATATAAACGCAATAAAAGAATAAGAAATGGGTTATAATTATCCAAGCAGTTAATTTCCAAGGTTAACTTATTCCGCTATTTGTTATTATAACGGGGAAGAATTATCTTAAGTTCTGGTACCACAATAACCCATTGCCAGTAACCAATTAAAAATCGTATTAAATAATAATAACTGGATAACAAATAAATTAAGTTTCAAATAGGTCTAGCATTTTAACAAACATATTCGGCCGCGTACAAAAGGTTCGAAACGTTTTTTCATCTTCGACGGCTGCGAAAGCCACTATTCGAGAAAATTCGACAATACTAGGCTAATTACGACATTATTACGCTTTATATGCTCGCGCATTTTTCGTATCGGCGTTAACCTTTTAATATATCTTGTTTTTGTATTTAAACGCACTTATTTACGGTATATCGAAAATCTAATGCGACGCCATTATACCCATATTGCCAAAAAAGTTTTTCTCGCCGGCTTATACGACGCGCTCTAAGCTGCCATAACGTCCGATAATATCGAATCTGGATTCGCAAAAGCTGGTATTGTTCTATTCAATCCTAATAACATTTGTTCCGAATTAGGAGTTCTTCCAGTTGTGTTTACGCCGACCGTCTCCTCGTTGACCTCCGCCGGTTCTATTCGTTCCCCGCCCGCGAAAACTCTTAAAAATATTAAGGAAATAACGAAGCAAAAACGTTACTTACAAAAAAGAATTAAAAACCATCAAGGTAATTCCTTAACAAAAATACCTAAATCGGTTAATTTTTTAACCAAAAGTAACTTATTATTTTTGTACGAAAATGTATTTTTCGTAAAAAAGCTGCCCATTTACGCGAAACGAACCACATTTTAAGAAAACGTCGCAGGACTAAAAATAAACGTTTTCAAAAAAGAAGAACACTTATTATACAAAAAGAACAAGTGCTTCTGACCTAAAAAGAAGAGGGTAATAAAAAATACAGCTAACAACAGCTGGAAGAGGGCGTCGCAAAAGGGTCAAAACCAAGGAACGGAAGTGTAGCGTCTGTAGTAAGCCTGGACATAATGCGCGTACTTGTAAAAAAGTTACAAATACGTTTAGCGAAAAACATTCCGATTGATTTTAATTAATAGGACATATTGTTGTTAAGTTATTTGAATTTGTTGTTACGGAATGCGAAAATCCGCGCAGCTCGTTTGTACGCCCAGCTCGTTTATGTTATACGTTATTATATTATAATAAAATTTATAATCTCTGAAAATAATAAAAGTAATTCGTTAAGAAACTCTATGAAAATTTATTTTATAGATATTAACATATTTTTAGGATTCTTAAACGATTGTACAAAAAATATAACTTTCCAAAATTTCGACAAGTTATTAAACAAGTAATTAAGAGCTATAATATTTCTAATAAAGCAAAAGGAGCCTGATAGAAGATTTATAAACTTTTATAGCTCATAGATATTCTAAAAAAAGTTTGAAAGATTATTATTTAGGATTTTATTACCGGTTTACCTTTATCAGAAAACCCTGTTACTAAAGTTTAATACGATGGAATATAGATAATCGTTAATAGATTTATTAACTATAAGTATTTCTTACCTTTTAAAAGAAACGGAAGGGTAAAATAACTAGCTTATGCCTTTATCCGATATTATTTCGACGCATATAAGATTCCAGAAAATATTATCTGAGATAAAAATAAACTTTATATATCACTATTTGGTATAAGTTACTTTAAATAGATAAGCGCTAAGCTTAAATCTTTTACAATATATTACTTATAGACGGATGGATAGATAAAACGTCGAAATTAAATATTGGAACATTATTTGACAAGTTACATTAATTATTAACAAAATAACTAGATTGATTTTTTTTTTACTGGTGGAAGTAAGTTATAATATATTCGTTAACGAAGATATAGGTATTTTTCTGTATATAGCAGTATATAGTTATAAAGTGGAGATTTAACGATTAGAGCAGCTATTCGATAAAGCTTTAAAATTAAGCAAAAAGAATTTCCGAGTAAAAATAGCAGCGACTAAAATCCGGACAATATAGTTATATCAAAAAAATACTTAGGAACACTTTAAGTATCTAACGAACGTAAGAAACCTAGTTAAGACGTTTTACAGCCAAAATCTTAACCGACCGATTTTAATGTAGTCAAGGTTGCAGGCGAAAACGGCTTAATATCCAGATTTAATCTTGCGCCGTTCCAATCGAAGAAAGTAAAAGTTTCTGCCGTAACATTTATCTTTGAAGCAAGTTGCGCTTGCTTTGTCTTTATACGACGCTGCTTCTTTTCCATTTTTTCTCTTTCCTTATTTCATTTTTCTTGTTTTTCTAATTCGTGTACAAAACGAAGCTTATAGCGAATTATTTTTATATCCCGACGTTGTAAAAAGTTTTGTTGACGGCTTAACCTAATTAACTTAGCCATAACTTCTATTTGCAGTCCCTGTAGGTTTAATAGTACTTCCTCGGCGGCCCGTTTCTCCCGATCAATCAGCGCCTTTTCGGACTGGATGTTTTGCAGTAATTCCAGAGAAATATTACTGGCTGTCACAACAGGCCTAGCAGCCTAGGGCTGGCACACCGTACGCAGCTTACCTTTCCCACCTTAGCCCCTTATTATCTTCATTCCATATAAGGGCTCTAGGCCCCTACCTATCATTATACAGGGACAAGAGTCTGTTCTGTCCTGACCTTACCCCATAGTGGTTATACCTAACTTAAGCCCTACCGTGACAATTTAAACTGTTCTACCCTAAAGTTACCCATAACTTTAATTATGGTGATTATACCACTTAATACCTTTATAATTATACCTTCTAGTAACATAATGGCCGAATCTTTTACTTAAAGCTTTTCGGAAAGCTATTATATAAACCCTAGCGAAAGCAGCTGGGAACATTAACGTAATTCGATTGATATGTTTACGGACCTTTATTTAAAAGCTTAGCATATACCTTTTAATAATTCAAACCTTAAGACATCCAAGAATTGGGCGCAAAAGCAAAAAAAAAAAAAAAACGTTATAAAAAAAAAATAAAGCAATATCGACGTAAGCGCTTTAAATTAGCCGCGCTAACGAAGGAAGTGGCCCGCTTATTAAAGGCCTTGAAAAAAACGACGATTTCTTCGTTCAGAAGATAACTCTTTATTTATAATTATGGTAATCTATTTAGCTTAAAGAATAACTGGGATATCTTTACCTTCAGCTATAAACGACCGTTAAACAATTTAAAGTCGGAATTAAATATAGACCTAAGAAAGCATGTCTAATTTAAATACAATAACCTATTTTTCCGGTTTTACTACAATATATAGGAATCCTAGATCGAGGAATACGAAGTAATTTTCGAACGTTTATTGCATAAGTTCCGGAAAAACAAGTTAAAATTTCGTTTGCACAAAATAAGATAAAATAGGATTATAAACAAACTTTTAGCATAGGAATCAAGTCCGAAAGTATTAAAGAACGCATACGCACAACAAAGAATTAAAAAGTGTTTAAGGTATAAATGAAGTTGCATATTCGATTATCGGGGAACCTAAAAACCAAGCTAGCAGATAACTTAAAGAAAGCCTGCCAACAACCGGGTTAGAACCTTCGAAAATTCGATTATTACCTTATATCCCTAAAAAGCCAGCAAAATATTAGAAATTAAAAAAGAACCGGGCGAAATTCTATTACGCGAAGTTACGTCCAGCTCTTAAACAAGATATCGTAAAATATATGGATCACCTACCTCAAAAACGAAAGGACATAATGGACCTAGCAGCTTGGCGATGAGACTTTCTAACAAACGCCAAAAAAAAAAATCGCAATCCTACAGCCAGTAAAAAGCGCCAGCGAAAAAATAACGATAAGAACCCAGATATTAGGCGAAACTGTCCGAATAACAAAAATAATACAAAACCTTAACAAAATCCTTTTCCTACTTCTAACCGAAAGGGCCGTAACGGTCAAAAAGGTTAAAAGAATTTAAATTTTAACCGGCCCTACGATCATACTGCTAATAACAAAACCACGAAACCAAAGGCTCCAACCCTTACTCCACAGCAAGAACGAACTCTTAACTTCAACAATAACGCTTACTTCGAATATAAAAAAACAAGGCATATTCAACGCTATTATCCTACAAAACTAGAACAAGAAAACGGGTCAAAGGCCTAAATACAGCAATTAAACTTAGGCTTAATTTATATCCTTTCGTTCCTATATAGCGCACCTTTTACGCCCTATATACAATTATTTCCCCAGAAAGGGAAATCTTTATACATATTAATGCTAATTTGAATTCCTGCACGGCTATTAATTTAATTAGTTATAGTTTTATCTTAAAATATAAATTAACACGAATCCTCTATCGAATTATGAACCTTAATATCCTCGGAAATATATTTCTCCTCACGTGCGGAATTTACTAATTTAAACTTATTTTTCGAAACTAAAAAGGAACTATCGGTCAAATTAAACGCCCTTATATTGCTATTAATCGAAATCCAAGGAAATACGGAAATCTTATCTTGTTATTACAAGTAACATTAATAAGCCAACGTATTATCCTTAATTCGGCTTTAAACCAATAGTACTACGGTTTTTATACCTTATCTTTCGAATTACTTCCGCCAAAAGTTTTCGCGAAAACTTACAAAAACTAGGCAACTTACTACGCCGTTATTACTCTACCAAAATCAATATATGTCAAAAATAAATCAGACGACATTTCGGCTACGAAACCTACAAATATTAAGGACCTTTTTAAAACTATTCGAACTTATACAAACCTTTTCAGCATTAATAATATAAATACTTTATTTAATCAAAAGAAAACCGAATTATATAATTAATCTTTTACCAAACATTAAATTTCATTACTTTTTATATATTTCTTAACTTATAACGAATTATGTAAGTTCGAATGGGTTCACGCTTTATTTTCCAGGCTGAGCCAAATACATAGAAAATTATTACACGATGTAATTTGCACGATAGATATTATACCCAGTACTTTCGAACACGATGACTGATTAATGGTTTACGGTTAGGATAGATTGATACTTTAGTCCCATAAAGCCTTACTTTGAAGCCGACTGATGCGTAGTTGCCGATAAGCTTCGACCCTGATGAACTTTATACCCGTTGGCTGGTTCGGCAGGGTTAGACAATATAACTTAGGAGATGTTAAGCTTTGTGCAATAAACCTTAAAGATAAATCTTAATGATAAACCTTAACGGTAAACCCTAAAAATAAACCTTAAAGGCAAGCCTTAAAGGTAAACCTTAACTGCGCCATGCTGCGCATAAAAGGCTGGCATTTTTCCGAGCCGTCGCCAAGTCTCGATCGTTCCCACGCCACCTTCTCGAGTTACCTAAGACAGTATGCCGCGTAAGTCCGGATATGCGATACCGTTAATCCGTAACCGCAGGATTTCTATAGAAACTATCGTATTAACGGTATATAATTCGCACAAAATTACCGGACGAGCTAAGACGATCGACATACTATCGATCGAAAAAATCTTTTGTAAAGTAATCGATTTCGGCTGTTAATTTTCGGATACGATTTTATTCGCGAAAATAACGGGAATCGATCTTTGCAAAAGTATATGGCGGAAAGTATGACGATTATAAGCGGAATATTGGCGAAACTGGAAGAGAAACTAGAAGGAGAAGGCGGTAACCGACTTAACAACTTCGAAGTTTAGATTTTGGAACGATATATGCTGGAGGACTACGAGCGATGGTTTGCCCAGCTGCTCCGGATTACGAAAGCCGTCTAGAATTTCGACAAGAATCGACGTGCATAGGAGCGGAACAAGGTAATCTAAAGTCGCCTTAGAGTGAAACGCCTGCGAAAGGGATGGGTTTAGTGAAGCCTAGGAATTGAGGTAGCAATTTGTCATTTTATCCAATTTTGTCTACACGGTCACGTCTCCTTTAGGGAGATAACGAATTATAAAAGCTAAAAGCTTGTACCGAACAAATAAAAGCTTACGGCAAAATTAAAAAATTAACTAACCCGATTACAACCTTTATTTTTTCGTACTTAAAAAAGATAACTAAAGGATTACGTTTATATATAAACTACTGAAGATTTAACAAGGTAAAGATCTAAAATTGTTATACTTTCCTATTTGTTTTAAAGCTACTTAACCGTATCGCAAAAGCTAAATTTCTTTCTAAAATTAATTTTAAAAATACTTATTACCGAATCCGCATTAAGGAAAGTAAGAATTAAAAAAACGGGTTCCGTATACGTTATAAGTTCTCCCTAGAGGAGACGTGACCGTGTAGACAAAATTGGATAAAATGATAGATTGCTACCTCAATTCCTAAGCTTCACTAAACCTATCCCTTTCGCAGGCGTCTTACTCCAAGGCGACTTCAGACTGCCTTATCCCGCTCCTATTTACGTCGATTTTTGGCGAAATTCTGGACGGTCTTCGTAATCCGGAGCAGCCGGGCAAACCATCGCTCGTAGTTTTCCGTACACCGTTTCAAAATCTGAACGTCGAAGTTATTAAGCGGGTTACTGTTTTCCCCTTTTAGTTTCGCCAATAGTTCCGTTATAATCGTCATATTTTTCGGCATATAATCTTGCAAAAATCGATTGCCGTCATTTTTTCGAATCAAATCGTATCCGAAAATCAAAAGCTGGAGTTAATCTTTTTGGGAAAGGTTTTTTAGGTCGACAGTAATGTCGACAGTTTTAGCTCGTCCGAGAATTTGGTGGGAATTTTGTACCGTTAATGAAATAATTTCTGTGGAAATTCTGCGGTTCTGGATTACCGGTATCACATATTCGGATTTGCGCGGCATACTGTCTTGGGTAACTCGAAAAAGCGTAGGAACGATCGAACCGTAAGATTGGCGAGGGCTCGGAAAGATGCCAGCCTTTTATACGCAGTACGGCGCAGTTAAGATTTACCATTAAGGTTTACTTTTAAGGTTTATCTTCAAGGTTTACCGTTAAGGTTTATCTTTAAGGTTTATCCTTAAGGTTTACCGTTAAGGTTTGCCTTTAAAGTTTGCCTTTAAGGTTTATTTTTAAGGTTTACCGTTAAGGTTTATCCTTAAGGTTTACCGCGCAAAACTTAACATTTCCTAAGTCATATTATCTTTCGGACCTTTAAGGACCCTGCCGAACCGTGGAGCCAGCGGGCATAAGGTTATCAGGGTCGAAGCTTATCGGCAACTACGCATCAGTCGGCTTCAAAGTAACGCTTTATATGATTAAGGTATTAATTTATCCTAACCGTAAAAACCATTAATCAGTTATCATGTTCGAAGATACTGGGTATAGTATTTATCGTGCAAATTACATCGTATAATGGTTTTCTGTATATTTGGCTCAGCCTGGAAAATAAGGCTTGAACCCATTCGATCTTGCATACGTTATAAGTATTATAAATTGCTTATTTTACTTATGGAATTAATTAATTCACTTACTACTTTTTAAACCTATATTTACTAAAACTTTTAAAGGATTTTTAACAATTTTCATCTCGCTTACCTTAATAACATATTAATTTTTCGGCAAACAAGAAGTTTTATATAAAACATTTGCGAACGGTAATCGGAAGGTTATAAAGTGCCAACATTTATACGAAACCAATTTTATTAACCTTTTGTTAAATTCTCTATATACGTAATGTTAATGGACGGAATTTTTATAAACCTGGCCAAAGTAAAAACTATTTAAAAATAACCGAATCCGAATTTACTTATAATATATAACAATTTATTAAGTTTTATAACTTCTACCTTCATTTTATTCAAGGCTTTTTACGGATTGCAACACTTTAATTCGTTACTTAAAAAAGCACAACGTGCCACACAAGCTCACCAGATGCACAAGCTCACCGGATGGTTTCTAGCACATTCCAACTACCCAATTTCAATTGCGCATATTTCAACACCAACAACATGGAACGGCTTACAAAAGAAACCAAAATAAACTTAGCAATCCAAGCTAAAAAAAACCCCCGAAACTTAATTATGCGACACTTACTTGCATATATAAAGTGGCCCAATCTACCTTCCATAAACGATATCGCGGTAAATCTTTTTGAGCCGACATTATCCTCAATTTGCGAAATTTAAAGCCAACCGATAAAGAATCGATCGTCGACCGAATCCGTAACCTAAATACGCGAGCATTTCCTGTCCGGCTTCAGCACGTTGAAGATATGGCCAATTTATTGCTTATCCAACGCGCTGCAGGACGCGTTGGAGTTAACTGGGCGTCGAACTTTGTTAAACCGCAGAAAAATTTCAAACGCGTTTAAATCGGAAGATCGATTATCAACGGATCTTATTCGAAGATCCAGAAACATTTCGCAAATAGTTCGAACTTGTTCGGGTTACAATTGCGAAATACGGCATCGCAGAAAAGGATATTTACAACTTCGACGAAACTAGATTTTTGATAAAGCTTTTTATAGCAACGGGTATAATAATTACTAAGACCGAAAAACGTAAAAAACTTAAACAAGCGTAATAAGGTAATAAAGAATAGGTTACAGTTATCCAGGTTATTAATTCCCAAGGTTGGATTATACCGTCATTTGTTATTATAGCGGGAAAAAATTATCTTAGGTCTTGGTACCGTAATAACCCATTGCCAGCAGCCGATTGAAAAATCGCATTAAGTGATAATAGCTGGACAACAAATAAATTAGGTTTCGAATAGATCCAGCACTTTGACAAACATATTCGGACGTGTACGAAAGGTTCGAAACGTCTCCTTATCCTCGACGGCCACGAAAGTTACCATTCGATGGAATTCGAACAATACTGCGCTAACAATAACATTATTACGCTTTATATGCCCGCGCATTCTTCGCATCGGCTCCAACCTTTTGATGTATCTTGTTTTTCTATTTTGAAACGCGCTTATTCGCGTTATATCGAAAACCTAATGCGATGCCATTATACCCATATTGTCAAAGAAGATTTTCTCGCCGGCTTCTACGACGCGTTCCAAGCTGCCATAACGTCCAGCAATATCAAATCTGGATTTGCAAAAGCTGGTCTTGTTCCATTCGATCCCAATAACGTTCTTTCCGAATTAAAGGTTTTTCCAATTGTGTCTACGCCGACCGTCTCTCCGCTAACCTCCGCCGGTTCTATTCGTTCCCCGCCCGCGAAAACCCCTAGGAATATTAAAAAAGTAACGCGGCAACTACGTTATTTGCAGAAAAAGATTGGAAACTAACAAGGTGGCTCGTTAAGTAGAATAGCTAAATCGGTTCATCTTTTGACCAAAAGCTACTTATTAATTCTGCACGAAAATGTTCTTCTTCGGAAAAAAGCGGCCTAATTGCGCAAAACGAACCATATTTTAAGCAAACGGCGCAGGACCAAAAACAAACGTCTTCAAAAAGGAGGAATATTTACTATACAAAAAGGACAAGCTTTCCTGGCCCAAAGCAAAAGGGGGTGATAAAAAAAAGCAGCTAACAGCAGCTGGAAGGGGTCGTCGCAAAAGGGTTAAAACCAAGGAACGGAAGTGTAGCGTCTACGGCAAGCCCGGGCATAATGCGCGTACTTGTGATAAAGTTGTAAATACGTCGAGCGAAAAAGAATCCGATTGATTATAATTAATGCGATATGTTGTTGTTAAATTATTTGAATTTGTTATTACGAGGTGCCAAGAACCATCCGGTGAGCTTGTGCATCTGGTGAGCTTGTGTAGTACGTTATACTAAAAAAGAAATTAAGTTAAGGCTTTTTAGATAAGCTAACAAAAAAAGCTTTTAAAAAGTGCGTAACTGTATTTAGCAAAGCACCTTTTTTAATGTATTTCGATCTTAAAAAGCAAATATTGGTAAAAGCCGACGGCTCGAAATATAGCATATCTGGAGCTTTGTTATTAAAATATAATTAAGAAAAGTAATACCTAATTGCGCTTTAATTACAAAGGTTTAACGATCAAAAGCTAAACTATAAAACGCCGGATTAGAAAATAATAGCTATCGTAAATTTTTCCGACGTTAAGGTTAATATTTATAAAGTAACAAATATACCGTGAAAGTTTAGTTAAATTGTTTAAGTTTAGGAAGGGTTATAAGAATTCTGAAGGTTAATAGCAAAAAAGCTCGATAATATATATTATTCATACCTTTCTATTTTATAATTAATTATTGATTAAATAACCGAAACCCGGTTAATTTAACCTCGAAATGTTTTAACTATATAAAAAAGCCGATGTTATAATATTATTACCTACGCTCGAAAAGAAGTTAACGGAAATTTTTAAATTATCCTGAATATATTCCCAGCGGGAAATATTAATTAATACTGTTCTCGCGGAAAGAACGCCCGAAAAGCGTAAGGTTTTAATTTAAGTAATTACGCGTAAACTGGAGCCGATAACGAACTAAAGGTTAACTAAATTAGAAATTACGGAAACGCTACTAAATTTAACGCAATCGCTAGTCCAGAAAACATTCCTTAATCTTATTCGTACCATTTAAAAACGTAATCCCGAATATAAGCAGATTTAAAAAGAATTCGCAAAATATACACCGATAAATCCTTAGTCAAATATGGGTATTAAGGACTATTTAAATACAAAAATCGATTATCTATCTCAAACAAAAAGGCCTTATATTACTAAATCCTGGAAATATATTATAATAACCCCTTTATTGGCTATTTAGACATAAAAAAGACCCAGCAACGAATTGAACAACTATACTTGTAGCCGGACCTAAAGAAAGACGTACGAAATTACGTTAAGGACTGTATTATTTGTTTTGGAAACAAAGCGAAACACTATTGGCCTTATACCGAATTACAAAAGTTACTTATATCTTTATTACTTATAAGAAAACGAACTTTAGATTTTATTACTAAATTATCTTTAGTTTGGTATTAGGGCCTTAAAATTAGTGCAATCTTAAATATAATGGATAGATTTATAAAAATAATATTTTCTTTCGTAATCGCTACCATTATTACTAATACTAAATTTGAAAAACTGTTTTATCGGAAGATTAAATATGATTATAAAACTCTTATAACGATTATTTTTAATAAAGGATTAGTATTTACTAATATATTTTGGGAAAAGTTTTGCAATTATACCAAAATTAAGCAAAGATTTTCGACGACTTTTTATGCTTAAACCGATAGGTAAAACAAAAAAATACACTATGTATTCGAATATTACCTCCGTTACTTTATCGGAAACCAACAGCTAACCTAGCCCAAGTTATTACCCGAACCTTTCTTTGCAATTAACTTTGCAGTTAATAGTATTACCCAAAAGGCTCTTTTTAAAGCCTTATATAGATAACGACCTGAATTCAGAACTTTTCTCGAAAAGCAAGGTATTTTAATAAAGGTTCCTGCAGTACATGTTAAATATAAAAGCTAAAAAAGATGCCAGAAAAACTTAGGTAACGATGACGAAAAACGACCGAAACGTGTAAAAAGTATTATAATAACAGATATAAGTTTTTTATCTTTAAAGTGGAACAAATAGTAGGATTATTTACGAACAACTTAGGGATTAAATGTTGCAAGTTAAATTTTAACTATATTAAATTATTCCGCGTTATTAGTAAAGTCAGTTTTTCGGTATATCGCGTAACCTTTTTTTAACAATATAACCGTTTATACCCTAATTTTTAATTTAACTGTTAAAACATTAAATAATTAAAACTAATTATCTATTAATGATGCCTGAGTTAAAAAAGGATACCGGATAAAACGTCGAAAATATCGTAGATTAACGTACTTTTCAAAGGTAATTATGGTACGAAATAAAGTAGATGGGTTGGCCTTCCGAATATAATTAATATGTTAACAGCGAAAATATGTAAAACGCTTGAAAATCTATGACCGGGTAGCATCGACGACAGAAAAAAAAAAAAGCCATTTCGTTAGTTCGAAATTAGAAAACAAATTATTTAAGTAACAGCTATATAAAATAATTTGCTTATTAAAAGATACCGAAATAACGATAATACAGCCTCAGAGAATTCATGAAATTAAGTTAAAAATAATACAAATTATATATCTTTAATTATAATACTAGAGATCAAACTTAATGGTTTAGAAAGTTCGAAACTATTCCGAAATCCTATGAAATTAAACTATAAAATCCGGCACATTTACAGCGAAACGAGCTAACTTATCGTCCCAGTTTTTATTATCCGAGTTCTCCGAGCTAAGGCCAAAAACGTCGTTATTACAGCGAAAAGCTGCCTTTATCTTATAAATAAAGGCTATATAGGCCGCAAACTAAGCGGAAAAGCCGCGGTTCTCGGATAATAAACGAAAAAACGTTTAGCAAGGAAAGGTTTCTTTTTTAGCAGCAAGTTAATTATATCAGTTACAGAGTAAAATGGCTGGGGTGTCGGAGGTATTTACAGCTAAAGCCGCCCGAACCGCATAACGAAAAAAAATAAGGTACGACGACCAGCAACTATTAACTGGTATTTACGGCGAACTACTTGGAACTGATAAAGTATTAATGAATTATGCCCGAAACAGGAAAGAAAATGGGGTAACTTACCGTAATAGCACCGACTATGCTAGTTAGACCAAACTTTATCCAGTAAATAAAAAGTAGGCGGAAGAAAGTTTACGTAAGGCGCTATTAGGTAACAGTAAAAAGAACATGCTAATTAAAACCTGTACCTTAAACAGGGTTGCTATCGGCGTTATTATTCTGCTGGTCGAATATTACGGTCGACTATTCGATAAACTTCTAGAAGCGAATTATATCGAAAGCTATAATAATAAGGCATTTTTAAAAATAACAAAAACATTAATAAAAGTAAAGCGAATAAAATACGAATAAACTTACAAGTTCGCATATATTATAGCTACAAAGTAACTAATATAGGCAAAGGAATCGGGTAACGTAAATTGGCAAAAAACCTTAAAAAAATACTTCGGTAAAGACGGAAGGTATTTTCGGCCTTGCCGAAACAGGGACGACATACGTAAATACCGGGCATAAGAACCGCGCTATAAAAACGCGAACTATAACGGCGCTTACATATCTTTTGGTTTTAGTTCCGAAAAGGCATAATAATTTAATAACGATGAAAAAAAGCCGAAAAAAGTATAACTAAAATATAAAAAGTAAGCGAAGAAAAAATGTTTAAAAGAATATAAAAACAATTGTTTTAATTTATTGAAAAAAAAAGGAAAAACGGAAAAGTTAAAACTAAATAATATTTATATGTATATATATAAAGTTAGATTAATTATAAATAAGATCAAACGCAAAATAAAGCGGTTGCCGGAGATTATCGCGTACATTTATAAATATAACAAACTCTACTTTAAATAGCCCAGATTACAATAACAAAGATATATCATTTAACGATGTTATCTCCGCCTAGTACATATATACATAATCCCGGGCCGGCATTATCAAAAAGAGGGGAGATAATTGTTACAACTTGCCTAACAGCCTAAAGCTGGCACATCGTACGCAACTTACCTTTCCCACCTTAGTCCCTTAATATCTTCATTCCATATAAGGGCCCTAAGCTTCTACCTATCCTTATAAAAAGACAAGAGGCTATTCTGTCCTAACCCTACCCCATAGAAATAGACTAGTTACACCTAATTTAAGCCCTACCGTAACACTGGCTCTATAAGGCATATCAGCTTTATAGCAGTACTGGCACCTTTCCCGCCTTTTAATAATCTTATATTTTAACTTTAAATATTTGTAACGTTTATAACGTATAATTAAATAACGTACCACACCACCGAATGGCGCACACCACCGAGCGGCGCATTTCTCTACGCATTCTAATTGCCTAACTTTATTTCTTCATCATTTAACATCAAGAAAATGGAACGCCTTACAAAAACAGCGAAAATGAACCTAGCCGATCAGGCTAAAAAACAAAACCCGAAACATAGTTATGTGAAACTTAGTTTTACATATGAAATTCCCCAAACAACCTTGCGAACCCGATATTATGGTAAATGCGCCCAACTGACATTACTCCTAGCTTGCGTAAATTAACGGCGACCGAAAAGAAATCTATTATCGAACGTATCCTGGACCTAAATACGCGAACGTTTCTTATCCGGCTTCAGCATATTAAAGATATGGCTAATATATTGCTGGCCCAGCGCGTTACAAAACGCGTTAAAGTTAACTAGGTATCGAGATTTGTTAAACGACAAAAAAAATTCCAAACGCGTTTAAATCGAAAGATCGATTATTAACGGGTCTGAGCCGAAAATTTAAAAGCGTTTCGCAAATAGTTCGAGCTTATTCGGGTTATAATCGCGAGATACGGCATTACAGAAAAGGATATTTATAATTTCGACGGAATTAAATTTTTAATAAGGCTTTTTATAACAACAGATATAATAATTACTAATGCTGAAAAACGTAAAAAACTTAAATAAACGTAATAAGGGAATAATAAAGGGATTACAATTATCCAGGTTGTTAATTTTTAGGGTTAGGCTATACCGCCATTTATTATCATAACGGGAAAAAATTATCTTAAGTTCTGGTACTGTAATAACTTACTGCCAGCAGCCGATTTAAAAATTGCATTAAGTAATAATAACTGGATAATAAATAAATTACGTTTCGAATAAATCAAATATTTTGACAAGCATATTAGGACGCGTACGAAAGGTTCGAAACGTTTTCTTATCCTCGACGGCCATAAAAGCTATTATTCGATAAAATTCGAAATATACTACGCCAACAATAATATTATTACGCTTTTTATACCCGCGTATTTTTCGCATCGGCTTTAATCTTTTAATATATGTTGGTTTTTTATTTTGAAACGAGTTATTCGCGGTATATCGAAAACTTAATACGACGTTATTATATTTACATTACCAAAAAAGAATTTCTCGGCGGCTTTTACGACGTGTTCCAAGCTACTATAACGTCCGATAACATCAAATCTGGATCCGCGAAAGATGGCTTTATTCCATTCGATTTTAATAACGTTTTTTCCGAATTAAAGGTTCCTTTAATTATACCTACGCCGACTGTCTTTTTGTTAACTTCCGCCGGTTTTATTTTACCCCTTACGAAAACTCTTAAAAATATCCGTAAAGTAACAAAATAAGGACGATACTTGTAAAGGAAGATTAGAAATTATCAGGGTAGCTCGTTAACAAAAATACTTAAGTTAGTTAATTTTGTAACAAAAGGTTATATATTATTATTACATAAAGCCGCTTTTTTCTAAAAAGAAAACGTCTAATTGCGCGAAACCAATTATACCTTATATAAGCGTCGTAAGGCCAAACACAAACGTCTTTAAAAAGGAGAAACATTTATTATACAAGATGGATAAGCTTTTCTGGTCCAAAAAGAAAGGGGTGGTAAAAAAATGCAGCAAATAACAGCTGGGAAGGGTCGTCGCAAAAGGGTTAAAATGAAGGAACGGAAATGTAGCGTCTGCGGCAAGCCCGGACATAATGCGCGTATTTGTAAAGAAGTTGTAGATATATCTAGCGAAGAAGAATCCGATTGATTTGAATTAATGCGATGTGTTGTTGTTGAGTTATTTGAATTTTTTGTTGCGAGCTGCTAAAAAGTGCGCCGTTCGGTGGTGTGAGCCGTTCGGTGGTGTGGCACGTTATTCGAAATTTGAAATAAAAACAACTAGATTTTCGATTTTCAGTCAATATTTTAGCGCGTTTTGGTAGCGGACCTAACATGATAACAAAATAAGAATTGCTGGATAAAGAAAACGAAAAACGAAAAGAACGTACCTATTTTATCTTTAAGGACAAAGATTTCGAAACGAAGAAAATAGTATTACGAATTGGGATTTTCCGTTCATTTTGCGGGTGCCCAATTGCCTCACTAAAATCACCCAAAAAAAAGCGGCTTTATATAACAACAATATATAACCTTTTATTACAAAATTAACCGACTTAAATATTCTTATTAACGAACTACCCTGATAATTTCTAATTTTCTTTTGCAAGTATCGTCCTTATTTTATTATTTTACGGATATTTTTAAACGATTTCGCAGGCGGTAAAATGGAACCGGCGGAAATTAACGAGGAGACGGTCGGCGTAGGCATAACTGGAAAAACCTCCAATTCAAAAAAAAACGTTATTAAAATCGAATAAAACAAAACCAGCTTTCGCGAATCCAGATTTGATGTTATCGGACGTTATGGCAGCTTGGAACGCGTCGTAGAAGCCGGCGAGAAAATCTTTTTTGGTAATATAGGTGTAATAATATCGTATTAAGTATTCGATATACCGCAAATAAACGCGTTTTAAAATAGAAAAATAAAATATATTAAAAGATTAAAACTGATACGAAAAATACGCGGGTATATAAATGTAATAATGTTGTTATTAGCGTAATATTTTTCGAATTTTATCGAATAATAATTTTTATAGCCGTCGAGGATAAGAAAACGTTTCGAACTTTTTGTACGGGTCCGAATATACTTATTAAAATGATGGATTTATTCGAAACCTAATTTATTTGTTATCCAGCTATTATTACGTAATGCGGTTTTTTAATCGGCTGCTGGCAGTAAGTTATCGCGGTACTAAAACTTAAAATAGTTTTTTTCCGTTATAATAAAAAATAACAGTATAACTTAACCTTAAAAATTAACAGGTTAAATAATTATAACTTATTCTTTATTTTTTTATTACGTTTATTTAAGTTTTTTACGTCTTTCGATATTAGTAATTACCAGGCCCGTTATTATAAAAAGCTTTATTAAAAATTTAATTTCGTCGAAGTTGTAAATATTTTTTTTTATAATGCCGTATGTCGCAATTATAGCCCGAACAAGCTCGAATTACTTACGAAATGCTTTTAAATTTTCGGCTAAAACCTGTTAATAATCGATCTTCCGATTTAAACGCGTTTGGAATTTGTTTTGCCGCTTAACAAATTTCGACGCCCAGTTAATTTTAACGCGTTCTGTAACGCGCTGGGCCAGCAATATATTGGCCATATCTTTAATATAAAGCCGGACAGGAAACGCTCGCGTATCTAAGTCGTGGATACGTTCGATAATGGATTTCTTTTCGGTCGTTGTTAATTTGATCGAATTGGGGGTAATGTCGGTTCGGGCGTATTTACCATAATATTTGGCTGGCAAGGTTATTTAGTGAACTTCATATGTAAAACTAAGTTTTGCATAATTAAGTTTCGGGTTTCGTTTTTTAGCCTGAACGGCTAGGTTCATTTTTGCTGTTTTTGTAAGGTGTTCCATTTTGTTGATGTTGAAAGATGAAAAAATGAAGTTAGGTAATTGGAATGCGTAGAGAAATGAGCCGTTCGGTGGTGTAAGCCGTGCGGTGGTGTGGTACGTTATGATCAAAGTAAATTATATACCTACGGGCAATATACTGGCTAATGGGCTAACCAAGGCCCTAATACGCGAATCCTTTAAGTTCTTTAGAAAGTAGCTAAGATTAGTGGATATTACGGAAGCTCTTGATAGGCGGAAAAACAACCTGCGAATGATTTCAGAGAAGGAATTGGCTGATCAGAAGGATATAATCGCCGGGAAAAAGGTGGAATGAAAAGCTGTGGCCTTAAGAAGTGAAGAAGTATAATGATCAACGCTGTAACTGCGTCAAGGCGTTGAAAAGGTGTGTCAGCCAGCAGGAGGTGCGCTAGCACCCCATATACGAAAAGGCTCCCTCTGATCGGAATATATAGGTTCCGTAACTTGACTCTATAAAAAGAAGAGTGCGTGTTGTAGGGCGCCTGCAGCTAGTTATCTAATATAACACAACAGATGTCCCCTGTATCTAACAATTAGTTATCGAGGAAAAGGTTCGCTTTTTTCTCTGATAAAACCTGGAAGATTTTAAAGTTTAAATATATCACTAAAGAAGCGGCCTAAACCCAAGTAGAATATTTAATAGTTATATTACAGCAATAAAAACAGCGGTTAAATTGGATCTAAGACGAAAATAAACGGTTCGAGAAAAGATTTAAATAATTCTAAAATAGTTTAAAAGATCCGCGTTATTCGTAAACCTTACGGCTTGATCATTCCCACGGCTTCTCGAGTTACGCAAGATAGTATGCCATGCAAGTCCGAATGTGCGATACCGGTAATCCGAAACCGCAGAATTTCCACAGAAACCGTCTTATTAACAGTATACAATTCCTACCACATTACCGGACGAGCTAAAACTATCGACATTACTGTCAATCCAAAAACTCTTTTCCAAAAAGATCGACTTCGGCTTTTAATTTTCGGATACGATTTGATTCAAGAAAGTGACGGTAATCGATCTTTGCAAAACTGTATACCGAAGAGTATGACGAGTATATTTGGAATAATATAACCCGGTTATTAACGAGAAAGCCTGCGAAACAGATTACGATTTATTTTTTAACGATAAGTAAATCTACGAAAGATCTTAATACTCGATTAATAAGATTGACCAATACAGGCATTGGAATATGACAGAAATCGTATTACTTAAGTATACAGGACATATTAAGAAAAAAGGGCATAATCGAAAAATATACCGCATTATCGCTAATTATAAAGTGCCATTCAGGCATATAAATAATAATTTAAAACGAGCGCCCGAGAAGCCGCCGGAATGGATAGCTAGGTACTTTTACAGGATTACTAATACGATAAGTAATTTGACAAGGAACTTAACACTAAATGCAGAAAGCATAGCGAATAAAATTACTAAATAATCTTAAAAGATCGGAAAAATACTGCCTTTCACTCGATATACAACCTGAACTATATAAATGTTACGTCCAATTAATGTGGAGAAAGGATGTGCCAAAAGGATTGTCGAAATGGCTCCAAAGGCCTTGGATGAAACGGATATATTTCGGCTAAAAACCTTATATGCCTGGTTGTGCTTGGATTTGATGGATGTGGAATATATCTAAATATATCTATTACAACTGCAGAATAAGAAGGATATATATGAACCAGTAATTTTTTATGTAGATAGTATCCAGATAATTTCGCTTTTTAGCTATTAATTTAAGTTTTTAATGAAAGGTAACGTTCTGCGATTAAAGGAAGAGTTCGTAAATCTCTTTAATAAATAAATTACTGAATTATTTTTCGCCTTATTGTTACATGCAAATCAAAAACCCATTTCGGATATTGATTTAATTTCCAGGTAGTTATCGGACAGGTTCGTTACATTTTGATAGCTCCTTAATTAATAGCCGACGAATGGTTCAAGGCCCAGTTAAGTACAAGCTTTTTTAAACCCAGTAAAGACGATATTACAGAACGGCGTTTAGAAGACAAACGATATATCCGATCGCCATCACTAGCTAGTAAGGGATTAATATCTGGATTAAAAAATATCTTACCTCTTATTAAGGAAGTCCTTTTTTTAATCGACAATATGGCCCCTTTTACTATGCGGTTTTAAAAAGAACTTTTTTCTTTTTTGCAACAACCCTTTCCGGCTTCTAAGGAAACTATTAAGGTCCAGGAAAACGAACCGGAAAAGGAAGAAGACAAATCCGACAGCCCGAAAAGTAAGGAAAAAGAACTTACGATTGACGAACAGCTACGCACCTTGATGACTGACCTTTAGGCGGTAAAAAGGGAAAATGCTAAATTCGTTCGATAGCAAAGGTTTTCGATATTGTTTTTATTCGGCGCGAATTAATCCCGCGAAAACATTATTCTACCTTTTATTTATTATGGGATACCAAAGGTCAAAAGCTATAAGCTAACCCTTCCAAACCCCTACGACGGTACCACAGATGTAAAAAGATTCTTGGTTCAGGCCAGACTTTACCTTAAGTTTTTCGAAAGCTCCTTAAAGGAAAATAATCAAAAAGTATTAGCTATCTTCTAGCTGCTCGTAGGAAAGGGTTTTGAATAATTCCAGCCAATTATAAAAGATTTCCTCGAACATTATCCTAACAAATTATCCGATTTTATTAATTATATTTTCAGTAACTACGAACAGTTAGAAAAGCGAATACGAGCCTTATTTAAAAATCTAAACAAGTAATAAAATGCTGTTAAAAAGCTGTATTTTTTCCAGTAAACGAAATCAGCGGCTAAATACATAACGGAATTCAATCGCCTTGCAACAACTTTCCACTTAACGGAAACTGCCTTATTTTACCCCTATTATAATCCCCTAAAGTTATAAGTTAAGGACAAAATATACAGGGTACCCAAAATAAGGCCATTCTAGGACTACACTAATAAAGCTATTATTGCCGACAGACGTACTTTTAATAAGTACCTAGAGAAAAAGGGACCAACAGAAAAAGGGACGATCGAAGCTTTAGCAACAAGTCCTAAGGAAGTAAAAACAAGGACAGGACCCAAAAGGAAGCGAATACCATTTTAAAGGAGCTCAGAAAGGATAAGTCGAATATTAAATACTTCAACTGTAGCAAAAAAGGCTATTACAAGAACGAATATCGTTCTCCAGCGAAAAGGAACTCCAGGAAAAAAAGGATTCCTTAAAAAAAGGTCCGAACAGCCGAACAAAAAACAAACAGTAAAAGCGAAAAAAAATTTTAATTTTACCTTTTTCCAACAACAATATACTATTGCGATAACTTACTGTGGACTAAACGGCAACCCAAAATAGAAACGTTGCCCGATTTGCCAGAATTAAACAGCCAAAGCCTGCAAGTATCATCCCGGACAACCAGCCTTTAGGGTAGCTATAAGGCTAGATTGCAAATGTTATTTGGAAATGCAAAAATGCGAAATACACCACGAATATGGCCAAATGCGCCCAGAACTTAACAACTACAAGCAAAAAAACCCTGAATACAGCGAACCCTTAAAACGGGCGATATACTTTAAAACCGAAACCCTTCAACCGGACTTTGTTAATAGGCACGAACTTTTCTATTTTTCGGCCTGCAACGATAACGATTATTGGCCCAGTTAAAACCAAGAAACCCTTATAAAGCTTAATGACAACTGCAGAGGCATCGAAATTCCGCGATAGCCCGAATACTCTCGATGTTATTATTTGTATTCCGATTCGGATTAGAGCCGAAGAGCTATTATTTAGGGTTGCTTATGCTATACCCCCATGCTGTGCTTAATGCATAAACTTCTGGATATAGGAGCAAGCCTTCCAAAAATCTTAACTTCGAATCGGAAGCATTTTTAAACGTTAAAGGTAAAAATTACGAAGGTAAAATGCCAGATTACTTAACGAAAGTGGTATACTTGCATAGACGACAAGTGTACCAAATACACGGTTAAGAAAGCCCGCGAATAAAAACGCCTCTTAGCGAACAGAATTACGAAGCTAAAAAAGGCAAAGGTTTTCGAAATTAAGGCATCGAAAAGCTATAAGAGACAAAACCTTAGGCGAAGCAAGAAAGGGATTTCGAAGCCAAATCGAGATTTTTATTTCGTACTAAAGCCAGATTTTTAGAGCCAAAATTAACTTTAGGACAGAAGGTAATTTCATTTCGCTAGGCGTAACTGAAAAATATTACATTTCTTGAAGGTACAAGTTAAAGTTCTACAAGTTACGTACAGTTGATAAAAGTTTTTCTAAGTACGATAACGGACGACTTTTCAAAGAAACCGAAAAACTTTTTATATAGATCTAAAGATATTAGGAGTATTTTACGTTGGATATCGCCGACATTTCGAGTTATAATGTTATCCTGGGAATATTATGGCTTAATTCTAGAAATCCGTTAATTAACTGTAAAACTCGCCAGCTTTTTTGGGATTACGAATTAACTTCTATTGAAAAAGGGTCTAAAAAAGTTTGCTACGTTATCCGAAAAGCTTAGGTATTAAATTTTGCCAATGTAATACCTTTAAAATACAACGTTTCGAACGATTCTTTATGGACAAAAAAAATTACGAGCTGCTTTTATACGGATAATAGGACTTTCGCATACCTGTTAAAAAAGGGTATTACCTTAAGCTTTACAAAGGTTACTATATAAATCCAGAAAAAGCAAAGGCCGTATGAAAAAGCATCCAGTTAAATCTAAAAAAAAGTTACATTTAGCTATCCGAATCCTCCGTAAAATACCTTATACTTATAGTACCCAAAATTAAGGACGGCAAATAGAAGATCGATTAAAATGGAAATTCGATTTATCGACGCGTGGTCGACTACCGACAGTTAAACGATATTATTATTAAAAACGGATATCTTTTAACCTTAATAAACACCTTAAGGGAAAACGTAAGCAAAGTTAAATAATTTATTTCGTTAAACCTTCGAAACGGTTACTTTCTTATCCGAATAGCTAAAAAAGAAAAATGGAAAACTGTCTTTCGAATAATATACTGGTATTCCGAATACCGAATAATACCTTTAGGACTTACTAACGCCCTTACCAGTTTTTAACGCCTGATTATAACTATACTTAAGAAATTCTTCAACAAATATATCTTTATCTACCTCGACGACATCCTTATTTATTCCGAAACGTTGGAAAAATATAAAGAGCATGTTTTCCAAATTCTTAAAGCTTTAAATAAAGAAAATATGCGAATTAACCCCGCTAAAAATATATAGCATACGCAAAAGCTAAATTATTTAAGATTTATCCTTACCCTTAGTTAAATTAAAATTTAAGACTTTAAATGGGAAGTAATTAAAACCTGGCCTATTTTTAATAAGGTAACCGATATAAACATCCGAAAAGATCTTAGGATTTACGGATTACGTACGGAATCTAATTAAGAGATATAAAGATATTATTAAACTATTAACGAAATTTATTATTAAGGAGTATGACGGAAAAGAATTCGAACTTTTAATGGAAAATAAGGAAGCTTTTTAACTACTTAAAAACTAGATTACCAAAGCGTTAATAATGAAATTGCCCAACGCCGATAAAAGGAAACGCCAAAGGATAAATACATTAAACTATGTCTTAGGCGTAATTTTAAAGTAATAAAAAAATAATAAAAGGTAATACCCAATAGCCTATTATTTTAAGGCCCTTCGAAACGTAGAATTCCGATATAAGATCTACGATAAAGAGCTGCTAGCAATTATTAACGCTTTTAAAAAGTAGGAATTTTTCCTTAACGGAATTAAAGAATCTTTCGATATTTACTTAAATTATAAAAACTTTACCCGGATTATAACGACTTAAAAACTAAATAAACGTGACGAAATTTAAATAATTTTCTTAGCGAAATATAATTTCCAAATTCATTATATTAAGGGGAAAGAAAACATCCAAGTAGATATCATAAATCGTAAAAGAAATAACAATTTGAAGGTTCCAAAACGTCTAATGCAAATGTTGCAACAGATTAAAAACGGCACCTTACGGTTATGTAAAATACTAAGGCAACTTACTTCAAAACCTTTAACGAAATTCCGAAATTCCTATAATAAGGAAAAGCAAAAAAAGTGCAATAATTAAATAGATAACCTAAAAACCAGCTATTATAGTATGGCAAAATTTATATCCTTCGAAAAAAACAAAAAGAATTCGTTAAAAAATCTATTAAAATACGTTATAGAGATATCAAGGTATTTTAAAAACTATTAAGCGGTTATAGGAAAGGTACGATTTTTCAGAATTTCAACGAACTGTTAAATAAATAATTAAGGATTATAATATCTACAACAAGGTAAGAGCAGCCCGATATAAGCTTTATGGACTTTTATAACTTACAGATATTCCAAGAAAGACTTAAAATATTATTACTTAGGATTTTATTACCGGTTTATCCCTATCAAAAGATCCCGTTACTGGAATTTAATATAATGGAATATAGGTAATCGTTAACAGAGTTACCAAATATAAATAATTCTTACCTTTTAAAGAAAACGTAATAACAAAATAATTAACTTCCGTTTATATCCGATAGTAGCTTAATAAACATAAAATATTTAAAAAAATCATTTTAAATAAAGACAAACTTTTTACATCAAAATTTGGTATTAGTATTTTCAAGCGGATAAGTGCTAAACTCAAATTTTCTACAACATACCACTTACAAACAGATAAACAAACAAAACGTTTAAATCAAACATTAAAGCAGTATTTAAAAAGTTACAGTAATTACCAGCAGGATAATTAGGTTAAATCTTTTCCACCAGGTTAAGTAACTTATAATATATTTATTAACGAAAATATAACTTTTTCCCCCATATAACGGTATACAGTTACCAAGGAAAAACTTAACGGCCAAAACAGCGACTAAACGAAGCTCTAAGATTAACCGCAAAGGTTTCTCGAGCAGAAACGGTAGCAACTGAAATCCAAATAATATAAGTCCGCCTACAAAATAAATTATAATTCCTTTAACAAAAGATAACCCAGTATTATAATAAATAAAAAATTAAAAGACCAATTTTGTCGAAAGGAAACAAAATTTTTTGTTACGCCAAAAATAAAACGCAACTTTGAACATTTCTTAAATCAAAACAAAAAAGCCTAATAATAAGTTCGACTTTAAAAAGCTTAATGCGTTCAAAATCGATAAAGTTATTTCTAAAACTAACTACCGACTGTTACTACCCAAAACTATGAAAATACACCCTGTTTTGCATATTTCTTTGCTTAAACCAGTACCTAAAAACGCCCCGCTGGAAACAAATTTGGAAATCGAAAAAGATACCAAAAAATACGAAATCGAAAGAATCCTGAACTTTAAATTGGTTAACAACAAAATCCAATACCTAATTAAGTAAAAGAATTACCTACATAAAAAAACATTTGGAAACCCCTTAAGCACCTAACAAATACAAAGAACCTGATTAAAACCTTTTACAGCCAAAGTTCTAACCGACCGTCTTTAACGCAGCTAAGGTCGCAGGTAACAACGGCCCAACGCCCAAATCTAACCCCCGACGTTCCAATCGAAAAAAGTAAACGCCTCTACCATCGCGTCAATCTCAAAAGCAAGCTGTACTTACGCGGCAGCAGCTCGTCGCCGTTCATTTTCTACTTTTTCTCTTTCTTCCAGTTAATCCAATTCGAGACCTTTATTTAGCATTTCTATCGCCTAACGTTTTAAAAGGTCCTGCTAAAGCCTTAACCGCTTTAACCGACTAACGGACGCCTGCATTTCTTCTTTTTGGCGCTAACGCAAGTTATCTATTTCTTTCTTAGCCCGTTCTTAAAGTATTAATAATTAATCTTCCGCCTTTCGTTACTTCTTTTGAAAACGTTTTTGTTTCTGAATTATTCGGTCTAAAAAATTCATTATCGCCACGTTACAATTTCGACGTTAACGGCGTTAACAGTAGTTACAAAAAGAAACGCCCGCGGAAAATCGACAATTTGTTTCTTTAAAACGAATATACGAAAAACAAGAATTATACCTATCGCCAAATTCTTTAAGCCAGGTAACCGGACTTTTGCGAAACAATTTCTAATCTGGACGAAAGCGCCCGTTTGATTTAACAGCCCAATTCGATATCATAAGGTAAAAGTTATGTCATATGGAAAAATTAAAAAAAAGAAGGAAATATACTTACTTGTTTTATTTTTAGAATAAAGATGCTAAAAGGAAAAAAAAAATGTTACGTCCAACTAATGTAAAAAAAGGATGTACCAAAAGGATTATCGAAATAAGTCTAAAAGTCTTAGATGCAACGGATAAATTTCGGCTATGAACCTTATGTATCTGGTTGTACTTAAATTTGATAGATATAAAACACATTTATCTACAACCACCACAGGAAGATATGCTTGGATTTGATATATATGGAACACATCCAAATACATCTACTACAACTGCAGAATAGGAAGGATATATATAAACCAATAAGTTTTCATATAAATAGCACCCAGATAATTTCGCTCCTTAGCTATTAATTTAAGTCTCCAATCAAAGGTAAATTTTTGCGATTAAGGGAAAAGTCCGCAAATCTCTTTAACGAACAAACTACTAAATCATTCTTCGCTCTATTATTACCTCCAAATCAAGAACCCATTTCGAATACTGGTCACAGTTCCAGATAGTTATACGACAGGTTCGTTACAATAAAGTTATATCCATTCCGCGATTACCTTAAAAATAAGATTCGTAAAATAAATAAAACACTTTAAGTTACTAGCCGGCTATCTTATATTTTACGTACTGGAAAAAAGGTAAAAGCTTGGATACATAATGGATTATCGACAACTTAACGTCATTACAATTAAAAATAAAACACCATTATTATTAATTACTGCAATAGGAAAGTAGTTTATATAGAGCGAAATAGTTTATGGCTATTAAATTGTGAGAATGGTTGCAATATAATCCGGATTAAAGAAAGTTACGAAAACACAGCCTTTGGAGAGAAATATAGATTATATAAATACTTAGTTACTTTTACAGGATTAACTAATATACTAGCGACCTTTAGCGAATAATAACCATGTATTAAGGGAATACCTGGATAATTTTGTTACTTGCTACCTCTACAACATTCGAATCTATTTAGAAACAGTAAAAAATTAAGAAAAATACATTTATCAGGTTTGGGAAATATTACAGAACGCCAGCCTTTTGGTTAATACCGAGAAAAGTCAATCTCATAAACAAAAAATTCAATTGCTAGGATATGTTATTTCGCTAGGGTAAATTCATCTAGACGTTAGAGAGTTATTGACAATTAAGGACTAGGCGCAGCCTATTAATATTAAGGAAATATAAAAATTTTTTGCATTTGCAATTCTTACCAGCGATTTATAAACAATTTAACAACATGGACATAATATTAACAGAACTTACAAAAAGAATAATTGGAGAAAACTTTAAAAAAGAAAGCAACTTTTTAACAGATTAAGGACGTCTTTACTATAAACCAATATTAATTATGTACGACCTTAAGCAACTAGTTAAGTTAAAAACCGACGTTTCGGATTATGCCTTAAAAGTTATGCTCGGATATCGAAACGATTAAGAAAAACTTACCTTATTACATTCTACTTATATAACGTACATGGAATTAAATTAAAGTACCTTATTTACGACAAAAAGTCTATAATTAGAATTAACAGCTTTAAAAAATTAAAAAATTACCTTAAAAGTAAGATGAACTAAATCAAGGTATATACAGATTATAAAAATATTATACCTTTTTTTACGCAACGAGAATTCGTCAGAAAATAGTTGCAATACGTGGAAAATCTGTCTAAATTCGATTACGTTATTACCCATCTTAAGAGATCGGAAAATGGTAGAACAAACGTACTTAAAAGACGACTTAACATAAAAAAGCTCAAGGTTAAGGTACAGCAAACAATTTTCGATACTATACACGAAAAATACCTACGACAGCGACAGATTGCTACAATACGACGAATACTACCCGATATATACCAACATATATCATAATATAATGCCAATTAACTAGTAAAACAGCAGACAAATAAAATACAGGTATTAGAAAACCCACAAAAGGAGCTAATACAGGATATATACGAACACCCGGTACATAAATACCCAGAGGTTTATAAAATCTTAAAACGTTTACAACGGACATATTATTTTTCTAAAATAAAAATAATAGTATAAAAGTAATACGGTAATACGATAGTCGCGCTAAAGCGAAAGCACGACGACATAAACCTTATGGAAAATTATAACCATTACCAGTCGCTAAGCGACCATAGAATTTAATTACGTTTAATTTTATTACTAACGTACCACACCACCGAGTCGGCTGCACCACTGAGTCGACCACTTTTTGGCACCTCGCAACAATCAATCCAAATAACTCAACCACAACACCTCAGATCAATTCAAATCAATCGAATGCTTCTTTGCTAACTATATCTACAGCTTCTGGATAAGTGCACGCATTATATCAAGGCTTGCTGCGGACGCCATGTCGCCATTCCTTCCTCTCAATCCATATACGACTAACTATTCCCAGCAACTGTTAGCAAAAATTCTTTGCCACAACCTGTCAGCTAGCAGGGGGTGCGCTAGCACCCATATACGATAAGAGTCCCTCTGATCGGAAGATATATGTTCCGTGGCTAGGTTACTTCAAAGATCAATACGCGTTGCGAAAGTGCACGCAATTAGCCAATTAATACAACACAACTGATGTCTCCTATATCTGACAATTAAAATTCTTATTCGCTTAATTCGCGTTATTTATCAATTAATTAGCTGTTGCTGAAACGATATAGGCTACACATGAATAGCAGCTATCTATATATTTATTAGTTACAATAACAACCGTACCGACAACGTCCGTATTTATTTACACCGGTCCTAAGAACTGGAACAAATTTAAGGACGAATTCGAAACCAAATCCAAAGGATATAACCTGTAAAATTATATCATTCCTAATTAAAACGTTTTATGGCCTGTTAAACCTACAGCAGCCGTTATTACCTTTTATCTAAAGAAATTAGTTCGTTAGATAACAACGTAAGCAGCTAATACCTTTTCCAAAAAAACCTTACAAGTCGAGGAAATCGATCATACGAGCTATCCGACAAATGCCCTCGAAATAACGACTGAAGGCAGACAAGCCTACAATTAGAATTTTACGACCTATACCTACCTAAACCGAAAATATAAAACCTCCCGAAAGAATTTTACCGAATTTATGAAATAGATTTTAGATAGCGTTTTCCCATCGATTAAGCAAACCTGCTTAAGCCTAGGTAACGACCTTAAGGGCTGGTACGCCAAATTGCAACAATCCGGAAAGGTTTACGATACCCGACTGCTTATAAATATTAAACGCAAATATAAAAAACGATTAAAGCAAACCCTGAAAGCTGCAAAAAGGTTTAATAAATAGATAGCGAAATAACAAAAAACCATAGCATAAAGCTAGGGATACGGGGTTCCCGAAATAACCATACCAGTTATCTGGACGAATCAGTTATGTACAGCAGTAGTATCGATTATATCCAGTTGGTCGAATTTATTTATGCTTTTTAAACGGGATAATATCGAAAAAGAAACGATTAATTACTAGGAGGTTAAGATTAATCTTTTAAACCGTTAAACTATAGCGAATCTATAACAGTTAACAAAAAAGGTTAAGGCAACGTTTCCGACCTTTTATAGAGCTCCAGCAAACCCTTTTAATTAGGACGATCCTAATCAAGAAAAGACTAAGAATACTAACTATCAGCTACGTAATAAAACCTTTAGGAAAGGGCCGAAACGAAGCAATCGTAAAAGTTCCCAAACGAGCCGCAACAGCAGCAGCAATAAGCGAAAACGTCAAAAGTTAAACGTATAAGAGATTCGGTATAAAGTATACTTAAACCTTATACATACGTTACTCCAATGTTATTACGCGTTCCTTAACAAAGCTTTAACAAAGTTTAAGCCTAATACAGGAGTTTTAGTATTGGTTCAAAACCGAATACGATAAGCGTTACGTTTTACCCCCTAAAAAATTCGGCTATTCTGAATTTAGGATTTACGAAATTTATCTTTAACCTAATTAACAGGTTCCTAAACTATAAAACAACGATTTAAAGCGACGGTATATACGTAAGGAATAATTTCGTTCCGACTAAACGATACAGAAAAATGGGATATATTGTTTTAAAGCCTTAAGCGCCTTAAAGCGTTACGTTTATATAATATAACCTACTGCGAGAACTTCGCATATAACCTGGTATCTTTCCGGCAGCTCCGAAAGAAAAAGTATAAATAAAACAAACAAATTTTATTATAAATAAGTATAATTAAGTAGTTATTACATTGATAAACAAATTTAATTAGTTCGTTATCGAAAACATTAACGTAGTAACTACTTATACAGCTTTCGTATTTTATAAACGAAACATTAACTTATATACAGCAAGGCTATTACGAATGGGTAACGGTACGATAGAGGACCTAAACCTAGGACATCTAAAGCCTGAAATAATCGCCCAGTTGCAGTCCTATATAAGGGGAGTCCGCTTAAAGGGTTTTATAATAATCGAATACCAAATATATAGCAAGGCGAAAGCCAAAAGGCAAATACGCCGCGAACCGAAAAAAGAAACTTCTCGATTAGGATAGCAAATCGCTATCGATTTTACAGATTGCGAAAAAAAAACCCTAGAGAATATAAATATGTTATGTTCGTAACCGATAAGTTCTTAAGCTTTATTTGGAATATTTACTTTAAGAATCGAAAGTAAAATATATTGATTATAGCATTCCGATATTTCCTAAGTGTTTTGAAAAACCAGGATAAAGTTTTTCTATAGGTGTTCGAATGCGATAACGAAATCTTGAAAATTTACCAGCTTCGAAATATATTCCAGTCGCTTCCTTTTAGTATTAGACTTAAGCCTTTAGCACCGTATATCCAGGCCTAAAACGGCGATATAAAGCGTTTAGGGAGTATAATTAAGGAAAAAGCGACTGCAATACGAAATGGCGTTAAGTTACCTTCGTTTTTGATCTTATACATCTTTAAAACGGTAGTATATTTATATAACCGTATCTTTAAATACATACTTTTTTAGCAAAACCTATACGAAATCTACTATATTTACATGGCGTACAGGGACGGCGTTACAATATTTGATCGGAAGCTTTAACAGGCTTACTTACGAATATATAGCTATATGGCCTATGCTATAACAGCTGCCGCCATAAAGAAAAAACAGAAATTCTAAAAGCTAAATCTTAAGGCATAGATTAGGCTCTTCGTCGGTTATCGATTTACGAATATCTACGAGATCTAGAACGTATTAGTTAATAAGGTTATCGCTATTCGAAACGTATTGTGTAACGAAAAGGCCACTTTTTCAGGTAATATCAAAAATTTAAAAAACAAGCTTATATACGTTTTAGAAGAAAGCTACAAAAGTTACTGCAACAGATAAAACTACCCGATCAAAATCCAGGCTACTCAAATATAAAGATATAAAAAAAACCCGAAAGCCTAAACGGAATAATTCAGCTACCAGTTGGACAGGAAAGGTGGTTCCAAAATGGTACAGGCGTACGAGACGTACGGAATAAGGAAAATTAAACCTGTTCACATAAAATTAATTACTCTTATACGACCGTTATGTTCGGATTACTTCCGTGCATTAGTCCATTACCTTTACCAGCGTCTGCTTTAAAAATTACTAGGATTAATACGCCGGCGGAAGTTAAAAATGTAACTTTAAGTTTTTATCGTTCCGCTTAACCTAAAGTAACGGTAAAAAACGAAGGTATTTTACGGTTTATAAACGTAAGCTTCCCGTACGTTCCGCGTCGAAAGGACAATTATCGATACGATTACAAATATAAAAAACCGCGTTTAACGCAGGACGATTAACTTACTTTATTAGTACGATCGATAATCGGCCGGTAAGCTGCGGAAATTTAAGGAACTTAATTACCCGAAATATGCGTTACCTTAATCGGAAAGGCTTCGATACGTAAATATCCAAATTTCCTAGGTTGCGAAACAGGGTATACAAGCCCAATTTACCGCCATTGCTACGAGGCCATAAAAAGCTAAATACATACCCGTTAAGGGAGTTATTTCGTAAGGCCGAAAAAGCTTATTTATGAAACCGTAAGAAAATGTAATCCTGGGAAGTCAGTAACTAATCTTCTGCTAAAAGGAAACAAGTTTTAAAGTATATATAAATATATATTTACAAGTTTGCAAGGTCGAATGGATTCAAGCCTTATTTTCCAGGCTGAGCCAAATACACAGAAAATTATTACACGATGTAATTTGCACGATAGATACTATACCCAATAACTTCGAACACGATAACTAATCAATGGTTTTCACGGTTAGGATAAATTGATACCTCAGTCCTATAAAGCCTCACTTTAAAGCGGAATGCGTGGTTGCCGATAAGCTTCGACCCTGATAAACCTTATACCCGCTGGCTAGTTCGGCAGAGTTAAATAATATAACTTCAGAGATGTTAAGCTTTACGCAATAAACCTTAAAGATTAACTTTAAAGGCAAACCTTAACGGTAAACCTTAAAGATAAACCTTAAAAGCAAACCTTAACAGTAAACCTTAAAAATAAACCTTAAAGGTAAACCTTAACGGTAAACCTTAAAAATCAACCATAAAAATAAACCTTAAAAAGAAACCTTAAATATAAACCTTAAGAATAAACCTTAAAGGCAACCCGTAACGGTAAACCTTAACTACGTATAAAAGGCTGGCATCTTTTTAAGCTTTCAGCAGTCTTACCATTCGATCGTTTCCATAGTTAAAAGGGAAACGTTAATACGATAACCAGGTAAAAAATACTTAACACCAAACTACCTTTTCGAATTACCCAAAACAACATGCCGCGTAAATCCGAATATGCGATACCGGTAATCCGGAACCGCAAAATTTCCACAAAAATCATTTTATTAACGGTACACAATTCCCACCAAATTCTGGGACGAATTAAAATTGTCGACACTACTGTCGACCTAAAAATTCTTTCCCAAAAAGATCGACTTTGGCTTTTAATTTTCGGATACGATTTAATTCGAGAAAGTAACGGTAATCGATCTTTACAAGATTATATGCCGAAGAATATAACGATTATAACGGAACTATTGGCGAAACTGGAAAGGAAAAATAGTAACCCGCTTAATAACTTCGACGTTCAGATTTTGGAACGGTATACGCTAGAGAACTACGAGCGATAATTTGCCCGGCTGCTCCGGATTGCGAAGACCGTCCAGAATTTCGACAAGAATCGACGTGGATAGGAGCTGCGGGATAAGGCAGTCTGAAGTCGCCTTGGAGTAAGACGCCTGCGAGAGGGATGGGTTTAGTAAAGCCTAGGAATTGAGGTAGCAATCTATCATTTTATCCAATTGTGTCTACACGGTCATGTCTCCTCTATAGAGAATTTACAAGTTTAATAAGCATAATTGATTGCAAAAATGTAAGATACATCTCGTCGTACGGGGCAATTAACAGCTTAAAGATACCTATAATAATATATACGTATCCACTTTAGCTAGAAGGTCGTTTAAAACGTTAATCGTTATCGCGGATAAATTTAAGCTAAAACTTAAGCAATATAACGCGGTAACCGTTTTCGTTAACGCTAACCTACCTTATAAAGTATATATAAAAATACTCTAAGAATATTTATATCGTAGTAAAATGTTTCTGATTAAAAAGGTATTATATAAAATTAAATAAATTAGCATTAACGTAACGAACGGTCCAAACCAGTAAGCGGACCAATTTTGCACACATTCCAATTACTTATCTTCAATTGTCTATTTCTTAACACCAACAATATGGAACGACTTACTAAGCAAGGGAGAATAAACCTAACTATTTAGGCAAAGAAACGAAACCCGAAACTTAGTTATGCGAAACTTAGTTTTATATATAAAGTTGCTTTAACGACGTTGAAAGCCCGATATCGCAGTAAATGCGCCCGAGCCGATACTATCACTTCTTTGCAGAAATTAACGGCGGTCGAAAAGAAATCCATTATCGACCGAATCCTTAACCTGAATACGTAAGCGTTTCCTGTCCGGCTTTAACATGTTAAAGATATGGCAAATTTATTACTTGCCTAAGGAGTTGCAGAACGAGTTGGAGTTAACTGGGCGTCGAGATTTGTTAAACAACAAAATAAAACTTTAGACGTATTTAAATCGGAAGATCGAAAATTAACGGATCTTAACCGAAAATTCAGAAGTATTTAGCAAATGGTTCGAGCTTATTCGGGTTATAATCGCGAAGTATGGCATCGTAAAAAAGGATATTTATAACTTCGACGAGATTAGATTTTTGATAAGGCTTTTTATGGTAACGGGCATAGTAATTACCAGTACCGAAAAACGTAGAAAACTTAAACAAGCGCAATAAGGGGATAAAGAATGGGTTATATTCATCCAGGTTGTTAATTTCTAAGGTTAAGTTATGCCGCTATTTGTTATTATAACGGGAAAAATTCGACTTAGGCCTTAGTACCGCGATAACTTATTTCTGGCAGCCGATTAAAAGATCGCATTAAATAATAATAGCTGGATAACAAATAAATTAGATATTGAATAAATCCAGCATTTTAATAAGCATACTCGGACGCGTACGAAAGATTACTAACACTTTTTTATCCTCGACGGCCAAAAAAGCTATTATTTAATAAAATTCGGAAGATACGGCGCTAATAACAATATTATTAGGCTTTATATGCCCGCGTATTTTTTCCATCGGCTTTAACCTTTTAATGTATCTTATTTTTATGTTTTAAAACGCGTTTATTTGCGGTGTATCGAAAACCTAATGGGACGTTATCATACCCATATTGCCAAAAACGATTTTCTCGACGGCTTCTAAGACGAGTTCCAAGCTGCCATAACGTTCGACAATATCAAATTTAAATTTACGAAAATTGGTTTTGTTCCATTCGATCCTAATAACGTTCTTTCCGCATTGGATGTTGCTTTAATTATGCTTACGCCGACCGTCTTCCCGCTAACCTCCGCCGGTTCTATTTTACTCTTTGCGAAAACCCTTAAAAATATCCGTAAAGTAACAAAATAAGGATATTACTTGTAGAAAAAGGTTAAAAACTATTAGGGTAGCTCGCTAACAAAAATATTCAAGTCGGCTAATTTTTTGAACAAAGATTATATGTTGCTGTTGCATAAAGCCGTTCTTTTGCAGAAGGAAAACGTTTAATTGCGCGAAACGAATTATACCTTAAGTAAACGTCGTAAAATTAAAAATAAACGTCTTTAAAAAGGAGGAACAATTATTATATAAAAGAGATGAGCTTTTCTGGCCCAAAAAGAAGGGAGTGGTAAAGAAATGCAGCCAATAGCAGCTGGAGGAGGGTCGTCGCAAGAGGGTTAAAACCAAGGAACGGAAATGTGGCGTTTGCGGCAAGCCCGGATATAATGCGCGTACTTGTGAAGAAGTTGTAGATATATCTAGCTAAGAAGAATCCGATTAATTTGAATTAATAAGATATATTGTTGTTAAGTTATTTGAATTTGTTGTTGCAAAGTTCTAAGAAACGGCCCGCTCACTGGTTTGGACCGTTCAATAGTATGGCACGTTATTTTAACAAAAGGAATATACTGAAGCGCTTAAAAATATGGAACTTAACTCCGTTTTTTATAAACCCTGCTGTTTTATTTGTTAAAGGATATTTATTTTCTTTTTTGTAGACGATATTGTTACGACATACCGCAAAAAAAATCAAAACCTCGTCGATCAGGTGATTTAGTAGATAAGGAAGCGATATACCTTTATAAAAGGCAAAAACCTACAGTAGTTATTAAGGATCAAAAGGATTAAAACAAAGCTATAAGAAAAATTTAGTTTTCTTAATTTAACTTTATAAACAAACCGATAATTTTAATCCTAAACGAAACTTTAAATAACTATCTAGATACGTTAATAACGAACGTTAAACTGTTGCCGAATTCTAATCTGGCTTATCTAGGGCTTATTAACAGATAGCAAAAAAAGATCGGTTTTATCCTGTACGTAACAGTTAATACGCGGCCCGATATAGCCTTTACGGTATCCCGACTTGCCCGATTTAACCTAAACCCTAATAATGCGTATTACAAGGCTACCGATCGGGTTATATTATACCTAATCGGGATCAATACATTAACGTTACAGTTTGGGGATAAGAATTCGTTAAATACTTGGAACGACGCTTTTTTCGCGGATAATACGATCGATCGAAAAAGCTCCTAAGCTTATGTTATAAATTTATTTAGAGGCTATTAAAATGGCGGGCGAATAAGCAAAACATAATAAGTACATCTATAACAAAAGCGGAATTATTACTTTTTATAAAGGCTGCAAAAAGTACCTTATTTAGCTTTCGATTTATTAAAAAACTAAGAATTATTCTAAATGCAGCACTGTTAAATATGTAGTACGATAATCAAAAAACTATACGGTTTATTAACGCCGACGTCGCACTGTTATAGATAAAGTTACGGCATGTAGATATATATAATGACTAGTTGCGAAAAGCCGTATAAAGAGATATGATTAAAAAAGATTATACGTTTATAGGCGATATATTAGCTAATAGATTAATAAAGGCCTTATTACGAAAACCTTTTAGCTATTTTCGAAAGCAGCTGGGATTAATGGATGTTACGGAAGCTTTCGATCGCCGGAGGAACAACCTGCGAATGATTTCAAAGAAGGAATTAGCTAATTAAGAGGATTTAATCGCGGGAAGAGAAATGGAATATAACGTTGCGGCTTTAGAAAATGATGAAGTATGACGGCTAACGCCGTAAATACGTCGAGGCGTTGAGGGGGTGTGTCAGCTAGCAGGGGGTGCGCTAGCACCCATATACGATAAGAGTCCCTTTGATCGGAAGATATATATTTCGTGGCTAGGTTACTTCAAAGATTAATACGCGTTGCGAAAGTGCACGCAACTAGCCAATTAATACAACACAACTGATGTCCCCTATATCTGACACAAATCTTTCTACCGGCTAAAAGAACTTGTTTATTTTATATAGCAAGTATTCCTATTTCTGAGAAACGTTTGTTTTAATTATTTAATGGCGTAAGTTCTAAGTTGTTGTAAAATCAAGCCCGATACGCCCTGCAACACATCCCGCGAGACGCCCCGCAACGCGCACGCAACGCGCCCGGAACGCGCACCAACGTACCTTCCAACGCGCCCTCCAACACGTTCTATAATACGCTTCCCGACATATATCTTCAACGTACTAAAGCCGGACAAGAAATACTCGCGTATATAGGTTAATAAATCGGTTAATAATTTTTTGGTTGACGGTCGGCTTTTGTTCTTGCGAAATGAGGATGATATTGACTTAGACGCGTTAGGGGGTAGTCGGTTGCAGGCGGGTTGGGAGAAAGAAACGGCAACATGGTGTCAGCTAGCAGGGGGTGCGCTAGCACCCCATATACGGAAAGGCTCTCTCTGATCGGAACATATAGGCTCCGTGACTAAACTCCATAAAATGAGGAGTACGTGCTTTAGAGCGCCTGCAGCTAGTCACCCAATACAACACAACTGATGTCCCCTATATCTGACACATGGCGTCCGCAACAAGCCTTGATATAATGGGTGCATTTGTCCAAAAGCTGTAGATACGGTTGGCGAAAGAGAATACGATTGATTGGAATCAATTTGATATATTGTAGTTGAGATAATTGGATTAGTTGTTGCGAGGTGGCAAAGGTTGGCCGACTTGGTAGTGCGGCCGACGCGGTGGTGTGGCACGTTACATTATCTTTATCAAAAGATCTAGCTATAGAAATATATTACGACAGCATCTTGATAATCGTTAGTCGATTTACAATTTTTTTTTCTACCTTATAACGAAAACATTAATGCAAAACAACTTGAATATATTTTCCTTAGATATATTTGCGGTACTTACGGACTTTTAATGGAAATTATTTTGAATAAAGCTTGCCTCATCAAGTTCAGACCCTATTTTTGAGGTTGTGGCTGCGCCGCAGGCGCAGCCGTGGCTAGAGCTTTCGGTCAGGAAGTAGCTGCAGGGGTCCAATGTATCAACTAAACCTCTTTAAGAAAAGTCTCCACAGAAATAACAAAAGCTCAAAAATAGGGCCTGATATCAAGTTGTGAATTTTTGGCCTTGATTGGCACCGTCCCATATAAAGTTTTCAAAATCTATTTTGAAAACTACTCAGTAAAACAACAACAAAAAAAATTAAAATAATGATAATTACAATTATATAGAGCTTTAGGAGAGCTATTTAACTATATATATAACTTTCTAGTCGGGGTTCTTTTGGTAATGATATTAAAGAAAGAAGTAAAAATTTACGATTAGCACCTACTTTCCAACCGGGACGCCCTTATGGCTACGACGTAACAACCACCGCGTGCATCATTTTAAACTGGGCCTTCTAAGGGTAATTCAGTATATGAGAAGCCCGTACAGCTATTCTTTTTTCTGTACGAGTTGTGGTTGTTGCGTTGCAGCTATGAGGGCGTTCCGGAATTAGCTAACCCTAATATTTGTAGGGCTGCGACGTAACAACTATTGCGTGCATTATTTCGAAATAGGCCTTCTAAGGGTAATTTAGTATGGGAGAAGTCCGTTTAGCTATTTCTTTGCCCGTACGGGTTGTGGTTGTTGCGTTATAACTATAAAATCATTCTAGACTAAATTAACCCTAACTTTGGTCATGGCTGCGACATAACAACGATAACCCGTACGGCCTAAAAAATTGCTGGAGGGGCATTTCCCATATAATATATACCAGGGAAGACCGGTACATAATGATGAGACTGGTGGTTGTGCTGTCGCAGCCATGAGGGGATTCCGGACTGAATTGACCTTAACCTTTCTCATGGGCTGCGGCGCAACAACTACAGCCCGTACGGCCCAAAAGATTACTGGACGGGCATTTCCCATACAATATATACCAGGGAAGGCCGGTACATAATGTTACGGCCTGTAGTTGTGCTGTCATAGCCATGAGGGCGTTGCGGTTGCCCATTTCCCCGTAGCTAAACTTAGCCATATATGCTGCAATTCTTATCCAAGAAAATTGAAAAAATCCCTATACGCGTATTAGCTTATATTTAACCCGTCTATTCAGTCTCAAACTGAACAGGCTAAGATTGGCTGCATGACAAAAAAAAATTAATAATTTTATTAAGAAAGTGCAAAACAAAAGCGTTTTCGCGCAACTAGATCTCAGGTCTCGCTGGCTCTTTACGGGGATTTGGGATTTGATTGGTTAATTTTTAGCGTTGTGGAGATGTACTTGAGTGACTTTGAAGAAATTGGAGAACGAGCCAGTAGAGACCTGAGCTAGCTGAGGTAAGATAAAGCTATTACTTTTACTTCAGAATTCTGTTAAGGATTAGTAACTTAATTTTGATTAAATTATAAGCTATCCAGCGCCGTTAAACTCTAAACGGACGGATAAATAAAAAGAATAAACCAGACATTAAAGATGTATTTACAATGCTATATTAATTACGAACAGAATAACTAAGTTAAGAAGTTATCAGTTATGCAGTTAGCCTGTAATATTAGCCATTATGAAAGCATTAAAAAGACGCCAGCAAATCCTAATTTTGGTTTTATACCCGAAGTTTACCGAGATTTACATACTGGACCAGTTACCGTTAAAGCAATTCTTAGTTTAGAATAATTAAACAATTATATACCGAAATAAAATTAAACCTTAAGTTCGTATGCAACCATATAAGTATTATAACTAAAAAAGGTGAAAAAGATTAACTTTTTAGGAAAAAGAAACGGTTTACTTAGCTACCAAAAACATTTAAACTAAGCGGCAAACAAAAAAACTCGGTTTTAAATATATCGGCCTATACAAATCGTTAAGAAAACTTTAAAAAGTAAATATGAATTAAATGTTACGATACCCCACTTGAGATCTGATTTGAGAACTTGGCCTCAACCTGCTCTTGTGCACCCAACCTCTTAGGTCACGTGACCTAGGGTGATCTGCCCGTTCTGTTAGACCCGTCAGATCCCTTTGATCTGGGTGATCTGGGTGATCTGGTAGATCCGAGAGATCAGTACCACACTTGTAGAGACGGCAGGCTATATAACGGATAAGTTCCTTATGTAAATAGCACCCACTTAGTTTTGCTCTTTAGGTATCAATCTAAGCCTACAATTAGAGGCGTCGTTCTCTATTGTGGGAAGAGTCCGCAAATCTCTTTAACGAACAGACCCCGTGAATCATTCCTCGCCCTATTGTTACCTGCAAATTAAGACCCCATTTCGGATACTGCTCATACCTCCAGGTGATTGTATGACAGGTTCGTTACATTGAAGTTACTATCGAAAGTTAAACTTTATCCCAGTTTTTTATATTTCCTTATTAAAATTAGCAGCCGACACGATTAAAATTAGTACGGAATAAAACGAAAAGGTTATCAAGAATGCACCAGTTTACGAGGCAGAAAAAAAACTAGATGTACGCAGAGAAAAAGGACTTACCTAGTACTTGAGTAAATAGAAAGATTATCCAGATTCCGAAAACATCTGGAAACCTGCGAAAAACCTTACGAACGCCCAGCGCCTTTTAAAGAACTTTTACCGGCAACGCCGGAGACATTTAGGTTAAAGGGATTCCAATTTACGTTGCCCAGCGACGCTAAGTCGATTTCCTTAATACTAGACTGTTATGGCTGCACCCCGTACCACACCGCCATGGGCAAAAGATTGGCGATTGATCGCAACGGTTGGCGATCAACTGGGTGCTTACAGCTGTATAAAAGCTACTCCGCGCTACGGGTGACCAGGCCGTAACACAGACCAGTTAACAGGAACCGGGGCCTGTATTGATGCAGCTACCTCGGCCTTTAATTACTTCTACTTGCGTTCCAGGCGGCCGAACTTTTCTATCGCCACTATACCCGAGATACCCCGGTGGATTATTTTTATGCCATGCTTTCGTGGTAATTTCTTTTAATTACGTCATCGGACCAAACGACCAAATAATTTATTTGAATGCTGTTAGGCTTGCGAAAGCTTTTTTTCGGTCAGCGGGTTTTCCGACTTTAAACGGTACTTTTCGTCCCATAATTTGTTATATTCGTTTTCTGAAAGACTAAAAACGTCGTAAAGACGTCCCGCTAAAGTACAAGAAGCGCATTTTAAAGATTTAAACAATACTTTGCAGTCCACCTTTTCGGAACAATAGCGAAAATAAAAAGGCACTACGAAATCAAATTTTTCGATGCAACGAGCAAAAAAAGTGGCGTTACGACGCGAAACGGATTTCGTCTTATTTTTTCTGTTTATTCGGTTAGGCATATCGAAAAATAATAACAAAGAGAGTAAATCCCTTACTGAACAAACGTAACCAATAAATTAATTTTTAAAAGCAAAGATCTTAAAAGAAGGAAGATCGTATTATAACTAAAGGGCTTAACTTGGTTAAAAGACGGTCGGAGGTTATGGGATACATTTTCGATATAGGTTTCAGAGTTACGTAATTTGCGTACTCGACTTATCAAGGTCTACTATAGCTCCGTTGGTAAGCAAGGTAAGCAGACCCGACTGTCGACGAGCACGCCAAAAGTGGTAAATATATATACCTTTAATATTTCCTATAATTTAAATACCATCAGTTTACAATGTAACTTAGTTACCTAGATTTATATCTGATATAAAAAACGTAACTATCGCCTTGTTGCTTAAATTCCTACGATACCACTGCTAACATAAACCGTACGACTTAGGTTTTAATAGTTGGTTAAGCCCATAGCCGTTATATATATATATTCCGATTAAGGGAAATCTTTCCGTATATAAGGTGCTACCGCACCCTTGCTAGCTAACAAATACCAATTGCAGAACCCATTTCGTAAGGTCGTTAATTCCTTTTGCACAAGTTCACGAAATTCCGATTTTCGTAAGTACTCCTATTTCGAATCAGAGTGTCCTATCCCTACTTAGCTTCTGAATCACACACCCTTTTTTGTATGCGTTCTTTTATAACGCTTGTAGCACTTCGACAACAACATAATAGCAGCTATAATAACAGAAAACGAAGCTTTCGCGATTGCTTTTTAGGCATAATCTTATTGTTAATAACTTCTTCAACTTCTGCTTCTGCTTTGCGTTCCGTATTGCGAAAACCTGGCCAACCTAGCCGAATCCCTCCTAAGCTACCTGGCCGTACGCGTTCTTTTTCAAGGCTAATTCGAATCGACGAGACTGCGAACGAACACTTCTAAATATATCCCCGGGCCCATCCCACGATAGCTCCGAAAAGGGCTTGTAAGCCGTCTGTGAAGGTGGCTAACGCTGTCGAAAAACGCCGAGCTACTTCTTCCAATACCCGGTATAATAACACCCACAAAGCAGCTGTTAGTAAGCGATTAGCTACCGCGAAAACCGCTACGAAAAACAAGAAAAAGGGCAGGCAGCAGACAGTTGTTCCTAAAGCTGAAGACCCTAAAGAATCCGAAATTGAAGTTGTTACAGATATAGAAGAGAATACGGGAAGCGCCCCTAAAGCTACGGACAACGAGCCTTTCGAAAACGAAGCTATTCGAAACGAGTCCTCCAGAGCTGGCCCCGAAGTTGCCACCGCCGAAGGCAAAGCTGATTTGAGATATACCGATCGTGAAGATATTTCGCTTGAGGCCTTTCAGCCGAAACACCTGAATATACGTACGTAGTTTCTTAGTGTTATTAAGGTTACTGTTAACGGCAAGCCCACGAAAAAACAACTTAACAAAATACGAAACGCCATTTAAATCATTTATTTATGGCACCTTAAACGATGTATTAACAGTTATTATACGAAGATATTTAGGAATAAAAACGATTCGTCTAATCTTATTAACCAACGCGTTATTAATTATATTAACGAAAAAGTGCAGGGCGAATACGAATATAGCTTTCGGCGTACGTTCGTTCAAGCTAGAAAACTTATCTAACGCCGCGAATTTAGCTACGAAGCTATATTACAACCTTTTAGAATATTACTATACGCTTACCTCGAAGTTAATAAACTTATTAAAACTATTACTAATATCGTAAAACGCCGCAGCAAAAAAAGAAAAAAAAAACCTCTTCTTAAACTTTATTTATAACTTTAGCTTTCGATTAAAAAAACCCTTATCTCGACTCGACCTTACCTCCAAACCCTTTAACAGTACAACAAGCCGAAAAAACTTCTTTATACTACGTTAACGCCCGTCGCTTTGAAATAACTACGTTTTACAACAATTAGCCCGCGTTGACGATAATACCTTTGTTAAGGTTTTTCGAAACCGTGGCGTTACAAGCGTTATAGAAACACCAACGCCTGTGACCTTTCCTCTTAAAAACCCTCCTCCGGCAATACCTAAAATAGGTTGAAAGCCTATTACGAGATACCTATCCATGCCTACTTCCCGGTATACAGGCCGAATTCGATAAAAGCTTTAAGGTCCGTCAAGCTTTATCGAATGGGTTGGAGTACAAAAAGGCAAGAATTGCTCTAATTACAAGGGCGCTAATTTCCAGATATGTTAGATTAAAAACGGTATTTGCCACCATAATTTAACATTCCGACAGTTCGTTCGCTGGTATAACGATATCAACTGATATGACGCCATATATAAAACGCTTTTAATTCGGCTATATAACGAGCTTCATAAGAAAAGGAGCGCGAAGGACGCGGAATTCGAAAGCGTTAAAGAATAGCGCGAAGCAGGCCAGCCTTTAAAACCTCTGAAAACGAGGCCTTTAAAGCGCTGGAATAACGGTAGCAACAATAACACGAATATCATACATAATTATTTCGGAGAAAGCTTTTTAAGTATGGTAGCTAGCAGGCTTCAGGCTAACAGATAATAGTCTTTAACGAGATATATCATACAACAGGATTACCTAATTGCTCAACCAGTTCAAAGCCTTTCGAATCCGACGATTGCGGCGAACGAATATAACGATCAACAGTTACCTCCTATGCTATACCTTTTAGCGCGAACGAATAACAACTTCTTCGACCTACCTATTCGCAGTTTTTCGCTCTTTATTCCGGAAGGCATAAATACTGATAAATTGTTTCAAAACGTATGCAAAGAATTCGTAGCAGCTCATAGCGGTAACGTAAAAGAAATCAAAGATTTATATAAGGCTCCTCGAAACGATAACATTACGCTTTAATAAATATGCTACCTTCTTGACGAATGGTTTTTATCTCGAGAAATCAAATCGAAGGTTTTCAGGCTCTTTACATTATACGTTAAGTCGTATATACGAAACGTACTTAAGTTCGAAAACGCTTTCCAAAACCCTAGGGTGCTGTTCTATTTGCGACCAAGTAAGTTATTTCACAAAAATTATAACTGAAAATACACTTTCTTTTTCGATATCCTGTTATTACAATAAAGTTAACAGTTTCTAAGCAATAACGAGACAAATAAAAAAAAGCGCTTACTTGTAGCTAATATTCTTTATAAACAGCATACATAAAAAAGCAAATTCTTTTCTAATATAGACCTTTTCATCTGTTAGATAACAGTATATTCCGTTTAATTAATAAGAAGCTAAAAATTTAACCTATTTCAAGAGATTTTAATACTTAATAAAAACGTTATAACAATTTTACAACGCATATTAATCTCCATTGATACCCGTACTTTTTATATATTAATGTATTGCTAATAACTTAACTTTCTTACAGGTCCCCCAAATCTTCCACCTTTTTTAACGCTTATATACACAGCGGAACAATCATCCGAAGCTGGCCCTCGATACCGCCTTAAAGTTTCAGGTGATTAAAACGACGAGAAATACGATAAACGGCATAACAGTTACGGCACTAACGTTGCGGCTTAGCTAAGCAGCTACAACGCTATATAGGTACAGGCGTTCCGCGTTCTTAAGATAGTTTCCTCCTTTTTTTTTCGTGCAAAAACAGAATATGTTACCCAGCCCTTAAAGACGATTAGCGCTGTAACAGTTTGTTGCACCTTTAAAAACAAACTTGGTAGCTTAGTATCACCTTAACTTAATCTAGACCTCGAAAAACCCCAGGTCCGCCGTTAATACGTCGCATCTTCGCTATAACTTTACCAAATATCTTAACCTCCGAAAAAAGTATTACAGGTACCAATATTCCAGCTCTTAAAAAGGCGCAAAGCAATAACATAATGTTACCGCCGCAACCTACAAATTCCCAAGAATCTTTCCATGGATTTCCTTATTTGGTTACCGTTATGGCTCGTTTTATATACGATTTTATACTATTAAGAAAGCTTTTCGAAATTAATAAGCAGTTTTAAAAGATTTTGAAAATGTTTTTACGACTTTCGAAAATAATTACGCGCGCTTATAATACGAATAAAGCTAGCTATAGAAACGTATCGCAGCCGTAAAGCAATCGTTACAGGAAAATTATCAACTTCGTAAACGGTTAATTATTGCAAAACGGTCGTTACAATAGGTAAAAGAGGTTACAATAGAAAACGCATAATTACGGAAACGTTTAGTAACCGCGAAACATTTATCTCGGTTAGCCCCATTTTTTATCATACGTTAATAACATTTATTAATACCTTAACTAAAATAACGGATATTAATCTCGATAATTTTGTATATCGCCGTTATAACGCCGACAGCCCGCAACCCTTTTCGGCTTAATTACTAACGGCTTCGTAATAACTCCGTCCGAATTAGGCCTTACTAGCATTTTAACTCATTTTCGATATAACGGAAAATTAATGCTTACGTAGTTCGGAACCGCCGATTTTCAAAAGCAACGTTAATAACTTGATAATCCGCTAAAAGGAATATATTAACTAGCGTTTTTTAATACGCCTAAAACTTACTATTAACCGAAACCTTTACTTATTACCAGCGTATCGTATTATATACGTTACCTAACTACTTTAAGGTAAAACCTATTTACGCGTATGCGATAAGGTAAATAACGTAATAATATATCCTTTATATCTTAAAACATAAACGAACGGCTAACGCGACGCAAAAGATATATTATTATTCTTAAACCAAGTTTATATTACCGTCGATGTCCTGGGGTAAGCCTATAAAAATTTCCAAACCCTGGAATAAGCATTCACAGCATTCGCCGGTTTTATTAATACCTTCGTACGCATAATTAACCAAAGCCGGCAGCCGCCCGCCTTACGCGTTATCGTATTACAACAAAATATTAACGGGGCTTTCTAAAAAAATTTCGTTCCGCAAATATAACGCCCGGGTTCCGATAATATCGCGGCATAAATACACTTATTTAAAACCCTTTTTAATAATATAAAGAACGAGGCCTTTTATAAACGTATAATTAAGGCTCTTAATAATAACATTTCGACCTTATAACGTTTTAATAACGGTTCGGAAATATTAAAACCCGAACTTATATGACTAAACATTATAATTATTAAAAGTAATAACCCCCACAAACATTTAAGCAAAAAAACTAAAAAAAGAAACGCCGACGTAGATTAAACCTTTATATATATTATGGGAAAATAAGGTATTATTTCTTTATTTGCCTTTACCGGCGGCCGCGACCTATTAATACGGGCGTACTGCTTACAGTACTCTTACGTAACGCCGGCAGTTCGTAACAGGAAAAAAAATTAACCTTTAAAATAAGTTGTTACTAAACGCTTCTATCGAATTATCAAGATAATAATAAACCCGACTTATATTTATTTATAAATCTTAATATATTTTTAAGTGTAATTTTCTAATAACGTTATATTACCGGCGCGGTTTATAAAAAATACGGTTTCTTGCTTTTAGGATTTAGTAATAATACCTTTACGTACCAAAATAACTTTTTTTCTTCCCTTATTCTTTAATCCCGCCAGCTTAGGTTAGTAGATAATATTATAACCGGTTCCATAACTTCTGCATATACGATTTAATTCCGCATAAGTTCCGTAACAAAAAACCTTACCTTATATCGTTAGTTTTAAACGGCCCTAATATTATCTCCGAATTATCCTGGTTTTGTAACTATAACCCGTCGATCGACTGGCCCGCAGGTATAATATATATCGATCATAAAACGATATTAAAGCTTCCGTTATTACCAGCCCTGATAGGTCCGCCTTTCGTCTTTACCGCTTTACTCCTTTATACCTAACAACTTAACGTACCGATCGAAATATGTTCTTTTTACGTTACCGACTTTTTAACGTTCTGCCGTTTAAAAAACGTCGTAATTAACTTTATACTCTTAGCTAGATTCCTTACCTTTACGGACGCCCTACGGGATATTGCCGCCTCCTTATCGTAACCGCTTTCCGCTAACGAAACGGCGTCGTTAATATATAATGCGGTTTTCCGCAGTATCTTTATGCAGGACGATAACGTCGATCCGGATACCATATCCCTAGAATTTCGGGCTTTCCATAACTAAATAACCGAAGCACCTTAACTACGCCGCATTACCGAAAAAGATATACAAAAATACTTCAATACAAGCCACCCGCGACGATAACCGAAATTCTAAAAAAGCTGCCACCAAAATACTACGATTTAGCGAAAACGTTCGAACCCTGTAACGTTAACGCCCTACCACCGCACCAACCTTTCCACTATAAGAGCAAATTGCTCCCGGGCCAAACGCCACTATATAATCGAGCGCGAGCCATATCCCCGTACGAACTATTGGCAGTACGGAAATATATCGATAGCCACTTAGAAAAAAAATTTATCCGCTTTAGCAGTTCCTTTATAGCAGCTCCTATTTTGTTCGCCAAAAAGCCGAGGAGCGATATACTGATTTGCGTAAATTCTCGGGGCCTTAATAACCTTACGGTAAAAACCGTTATCCAATCCTTTTAATACGTAAAATCTTAAACGCCTTTGACGCGACGCGGATATATACTAAGTTCGATATTATTACGGTTTTTAACTGCTTACGTATCGCCTTAGGAGATAAATAAAAAATAGCTTTCATAATCCGGTTCGGCTTATTCGAATACCTAATAACAAATTTCGGCATAATTAACGTCCCGCGATTTTTTCATTATTATATCCATTATACCCTTTGGACGATTTAAATAAATATATTACCGCTTATCTTACCGATATTTTAACATATAGCAAATATAAAAAGGAGCATAAAGGCTATATATGTAAAATGCTACGTCGTTTCGTTAACGCAAAGCTAACGATAAACATCTGGAAATGCAAATTTAACGTTACGAAAATACGGTATTTTGGCCTAATAATATTTATTAACGGTATTACTACAAATTCAAATAAAATAAAAGTTAGTTAAAAATAAGGATTTCCCGGGACGTTACGGAAATTATAATGTTTTCTTAGTTTTCCAAATTTTTACCGTCAGTTTATAAAAGGTTTTTCATGAATGGTTAAACCCTTTACCGCTTTAACAAATACAGTCAAATAAACCGGTTTGCTTTTAAATAACGCAAAGGCGGCATTTCAACAGCTGAAAAATACCTTTTCGACAGCCCTAATATTATTTTATTATAATGCCCGACGACGAACAATTTTAAAAATTAACGCCTCTAATTTGGCTTCAGGAAAGGTTTTTTTCGGAATATAATACACGAAGCATTTTGCGGCTGGTCGCCTTGTTTTCAGCTAAGTATAGGTTTAAAAAATGCAGCTACGAAATTTACGATAAAAAGCTATTAATTATTATAGAATTATTCGAAAAATAACGCCCGGAATATAAGAGATCGAACAACTTGTAAAGGTTATTATTAATTATAAAAACTTCCAGCATTTCGCCATTACGAAACTTTTAAACTAACGCTAAGTTCGTTAGTCCGAATTCATTACTGATTTCCGATTTTAAATAATTTACAGACCAAAAGCGAAAGTTATAATCTTAAACGTATTGTTTCGCCAACCCGGCGTGCAGCCGATACATTGTAACAATATAGCCGACGATAAAGTAATGCATTGATATAGAACGATATTTTTATCGAATTGGTAAATAATATTTTTAAAAGCGTATGTTTGTAACGAACCTGTCATATATCCACCTGGAGATATGAGCAGTATCCGAAATAGGGTTTTGATTTGCAGGTAACAATAGTGCGAGAAATAATTCAGTAGTTTGTTCGTTAAAGAGGTTTGCGGATTTTTCCTTTAATCGAAAAACGGTGCCTTTAATTAAAGGCTTAAATTGATAACTAAAAAGCGAAATAAATCTAGTGCTATTTACATAAGGATTTATCCATTATATATCTAACTTTCCATAATGAATATATTGCGGATTTATGTAATCTAAGTAATCTGCTAAATTACTTAAATTAACTAGATTATTTCGAAAGCCAAGCTTTCTTTTGGTCCGAGGTTTAGCCGTATCCGCGTTAACCTCTAAAGATTTGGCCTTTTTTAAATAAGAACTTTTGTTTTTGTAATATTATTTCCCTTTTCTAAGGATCTTTATCCCAAAGATAAGAACCGTAAGTAACCCCTTTAGTAATTGGAAAAAGTATAAGGATTTCTTAGCTGATTTTATCATAATAGGCCGTATTTAAAAGGAAAAAAAAAGAAAAAACCTCGATTTAACTAACGTAAGGTACGTAATAACCGCGCAAACCATATTAAAAAATTCGGCTTTAAAATTAACCTTTGTTCGAACTGTACTTACTTTAAGGAAACCGATTGCTTTTTTATAATTAACCTTTTAAGTTGTAATTATTATACCCGTCGTCAGCGTCCGGCCTATAACGTACTAAAGATAAATTCTTTAATAAAAATTAGGGAAGAACGAAAACGGTTGCAAAAAGAATAACGTAAAGTAAAAAACAAATTAATAAAGTTTCTTGGTCGACTGAAACGCTTACGTTTCCAGCAAAACGTTTTGAAAAAAAAGGTTTTCGCCATTTTAAAAAAAGGTTATAAGTTGAATTAATTGGAAAAGCAAGAAAAATTGGAAAAGGAATAACGTCGTATGGAAGAAGAGCAGGCGCGGCTTGCTTTTGAGATTAACGCCAATATGGAGGCGTCCGCTTTTTTCGATTGGAGCGCCGAAGGTTTGGATCTGGGGCTCGGACCGTTATCGCCTGCGACCTTAGCCGCGTTGGAAACGGTCGGTTAAGATTTTGGCGGTAAAACGTTTTAATCCGGTTTTTTGCATTCGTTAAGTACTTAAAAGGCTTTTAAGTATTGTTTTCGGGTAGGTAGTTCTTTTATTTAACTAAGTACTGGACCTTGTTATTAACTATTCTTAAGTTTAGTATTTTTTCGATTTCGTATTCGTCGGTATTTTCTTCGATTTTTAAGTATATCTTTAACGGGGCGTTAATAGGTGCTGGTTTTAGCAGGGAAATGTGGAAAACAAGGTATATTTTTATTGTTTTAGGTAGCGACAATCGATAATTGATCCTGGAAATAATTTCGTTAATTTTAAACGGACCGAATTTTTTGAAATTAAGTTTGTTATTAGGTTTTTTGGTTTTAATTTATGAAATATTTAAGGTTGCGTTTTGTTTTTGGCGTAACAGGTAAATTTTGTTTCTTTTTGATAAAATTGGTTCCTTAATTTCTTTCTTATTATAATATTAAGCTATTCGTTATTGGAAAAACTGCAGCTTAGTTTTAAAGCGAGTTTGGATGGTTTTAATTTTAAACGTTACTATTTTTGCTTTGGGGGTTATTAAGGTAATTTTCGAAGTTTTACTAAGTGGTTGTTTTGGTCGTTAAGTTTTTGCGTTTCGTCCGTATACGGCCGTATAAGGAAAAATGCTTATATCCTCGTTAACGGATATGTTGTAGGTTATTTATGCTAGTAGCAGTAATTTTACTTAGTTATTTTGCTAGTAGTTAATATAATTTCTTAAGTATTGCTTTAGAATTTGGTTTAGTTATTTTGTTTATCCGTTAGTTTAAGGGTAATATGCTGTAAAGAATTTAAATTTGGCGCTAATTTGTTTAAAAAAGTTAATGCCAAATTTAAAAGTAAATAGCTTATTTCTGTTTAAAATGATCTTTTTTGGAATTTTATGTTTGTTAAGGTAATGTTTTACGAATACGTAGGTTAATTACTTTGCTATCGTATTTCCTTTAAAGGGGAAGAAGTATTTATATTTGGTAAGTTTATCGACGATTACCTATATTCCATCGTACTGGATTCCGGTAACGGGGTCCTTAAATAGGGGTAAGCCGGTAATGAAGTTCCAAGTTATGGTATTTTACGTTTTGTTTGGAATTTCGGTAGGTTGTAATAATCCGTATGGTTTATGGCGAGCTGCCTTGGCTTTGTTGCAAATATTGCATTTTTTTACCATTTATTTAACTGTTTTTCTAAATTCTGGAAAGTTATATTTCTTTTGGAATCGCTTAGTTATTTTGAAAATTTCTTGATATTTATGTAACGGCTTTTCGTAAAATTTTTTGACAAATTATTTTTGTTGTTTTTGTGGGACGTAAACCTTTTTATGGTACAGTAGTTAATCTTTAAATTATCCCTTTAACTGTTTAACTTTTTTTTGTTTACCCGAATTATAAGAGCTTTTAAACTGGGCTAAAAGTTCGGGGGTAGGTTTTTTTAGTATTTTACATAATTATAAGGTACCTTTTTCTATAGGTTATAACATTTGTATTCGTTATTTAGGAACCTTAATATCGTAATTTCTTTTTCGGTTTAGGATATCCGCTTGGATATTTTTTTTACCTTTAATATGGTAGATTTTGAAATTGAACTTAAATAGAAAAATTATCCAATTTTCGTATCGTTTGTTAAGGTTTTAAGTCGTTATAAAATAAGTGAAATTTTTGTAATCAAAGTAAATGTTAAAAGGTTCTTTGGTTTTATTAAAATAAGGTTCCCATTTTTTAAATGCCATAATAATTGCCAACAACTTTTTATCGTAAATGGGGTATCGTAATTCCGCATTTTTCAGGGCTTTTGAATAATAAGTAACTAAGTACTACTTTTTATCTTTTTCCTGTTATTTTAGGATTACTTTTAAAGTTCCGTTTAATACGTTAGTTTTTAGTCGTTTTTTTTTGTTATGGTTAGGTAGTTTTATAATAAAGGCGCTGGTAATTTGGTTTTTAAGTATTTACATTACTTCCTTAACTTCCTTTAGAAATTCGAATTTTTTTCCAATATACTTTTTAATGATAAGGTTCGTTAAAGGTTTGGCGATTTTTCCGAAATCTTTAACTAAGTTGCGTATGTAGCCCGTAAATCCTAAAAATTGACGGACGTCGGTAACGGTCGCTTTATCGGGAACTGGCCAATTCTTAACTGTCTTTATTTTAAAGTCCTGGATTTAAATCTGTCCTGGGGTAATGGTAAAACCTAAAAAGTTTAGCTTTTAAGTATGCTATACGCTTTTTTCAGCATTAACCAATAAGTTCGCTTTTTCGAATGCCTTTAGGACTTAGGCGATATATTTTTTATATTCCTTTAAGGTTTTGGAATAAATGAAAATATCGTCCAAGTAAACGAATACGAATTTGTCGAAGAACTTTCGTAAAACGGTTATTAATATATGTTGGAAATTGGTAAGGGCATTAATAAGTCCTTAAGGCATTATTTTATACTTATAAAGTCCATGGATTATTTTAAAGGTAATTTTCCATTTTTTGCTTTTAGTTATTCGGATTAAGTAATAGCCATCCGGTAAGTTTAACGCCGTAAACCATTTGGCTTTGTTAATATTTTCCTTTATGGTGTTTATAAAGGTAAAAAGGTATCTATTTTTGATGGTAATGTTATTTAACTGTCGATAATCGTAGACTTTTCGGTATATAGGATCTTTATTTTTATCGATTCGAATTTTCCTATCCTTTATTTTTGGTACCATTATAACGGGGTATCTTACGGAAGATTTAAACTTTTGAATGTATCCGCGTTTAAGGTTTCGTTGTAAATTTTTCCATAAGGCCTTAGCCTTTTCTGGATTTATGTGGTAAATCTGGTAAAGTTTTGGATGGTATCTTTCTTTGATAGGAATTTTGTAATCCCATTAATTGTGGTTAAGTAATTCTTTTCGTGTTCGTTCTTTAAATAATCTTTTGAACCTTTAATATTTAAGGGGTATTTTAGCAATTAAGTTTATTACTTTGGCCTTTCGAATTAGATAACAAACTTTTCGGGACTTCTTTTTCGAAGAAATTATAAGGTAGTCCTAAGTAAGTTTTTGGGTTTTCCAATCGATGTAAAGGTTGCTGGAACGGAATTACGGTATTTTAAGTATGACGTTATGTTTTAAAATGTCGGCTACGTCCAGCTTAATTTTTTTTAAATGTCCTTAAATTTGCATTAAAAGTTTTTCTGTTTTTTTAAGGATTCGTCCATTTTTATATTTAGATAAGTTTCCGTTAACTGTAAGTAATTTGTATAACTTTAGCTTGTACTTTTAAGGAATTCGGTATTTTTTAATAATTAATAGTAAAATAAAGTTTTTTTTTGTTTTTAAGTCGATTATGGCTTTAAATATTTTATTTCCATATTGGAAAGGAATTTTAATTTGATTGCGTTATCCAGTTTTTGCCTCGTATAAGGTTTTGTAGGTTGGGGCTTTTCGATGCTTTAATTTCGAAAGCTTACGTAATTTTTTAACTTGTTAATTTTGTTGGTTAAAAGGCGTTTTTATTTTCGAGCCTTTTTAACTATATGTTTAGAACATTTATCGTCTATCTAATTAAACCATTTCCTTTTGCCAATCCGGCAAACTAATCTTGAAACTTTTACTTCCGATATTTGAAAGGGTTTTAGTTTTAGGGGTAAAATTTTTAAGGGGTCGGTTTTTATATTTAAGATCTCGTACATTATGCATAATGTAAGGGCATAATATAGGTATTTTTGGGTAATAGCCCTTTGGCTTTGGGTTGATTCGGGGTGAAGGTAGTAAGATCGGGGGTATTCCGGCTATCTGGAAGTTTTAATGTATTTATACTTATCGTCGGGTTCAGTAGGTATTTTTTTATCCCATCCGGGCTAATAGTCATTATTTTTTTTAGCGCGGAAGTGGGTTAGATAGTTGTTATCGTAACATGCAGAAAAATGAAGTATATCGTAATCGTGAACTGGATCTGGATTTATAATATTTGGGTAAGTTAATTTCCTAATTTCGGAGGCCTTATTGGGCTTTAAGGATATTGGGTTATATATCACTATATTAAGACGTAATTGGTTATGTTTATCGTACATTCTGTACCGTTGCTTATTTAAATAATAAGTGCATCCTAGCTTTATGGCTATCCTGGAAGTTTTTTATCCGGGATGATATTTGCAGGCTTTAATCGTTCGATTTTGACAAATTGGGTAATGTTCGTTCTTTAGGTCGTTATTTTGTTCGTAGTGTATTGTTGCAATGGTGAATTTTCGCTGAAAGGAAGTGGAACTAACTTTTCTTTTTTTTTTTTTTGCTTTTGCTGTCTGATTCTTGTTTGGTTATTCTGACTTTTTTTTGGGGTTAAGGAATTTTTCCTTTCCTGGAGTTCCTTTTTGCTAGAAAGCGACATTCGCTTTTGTAGTGGCCTTTTTTGCTATAGTTAAAATATTTAACATTTGACTTGTTTTTCCTGGGCTTTTTTGAAGTAATGTTTGCTTCTTTTTAGGATTTACCCTTGGTTTTGTCCCTTTAGAACTTATTGCTTGAACTTTGGTTATTTTTCTTTTTGTTAGATCTTTTTTTTTCCAAGTACCTTTTAAAGGTACGTCGATCGGCAATAATAATCTTGTTAATATAATCCTGGAAGGGGCTAGTTTTGGGTATCTTGTATATCTTATCCTTAACTTGTAACTTTAAGCCGTTATAAAAGGGATAGAATAAAGCGTTTTTTGGAAGATTGGAAATTAACGCGAGGCGATTGAACTTAGTTGCATATTTAGCCGTTAACTTGGTTTGCTGGAGAAGATGCAACTGTTCGACCGTATGTTGTTCTTTGTCGGAGTTTTTAAATAGAGTTCGTATTTTTTTTTTAAAGTATTTATAGTTACCGAAGATATAATTGGTTAGGTCGGAGAATTGGTTAGGGTAGTTTATAAGGTAGTTATTTATAATAGGTTCTAATTATAAAAAAACTTTTCCAGTGAGTAGCTAAAAGATGGCCATTATTTTCTGGTAATCTTCCGTTAAAGAGTTTTTATAGAACTTAAGGTGAAGTTTGGCTTGGACCAGAAATCCTTTTATATTTGTGGTTTTATTATAGGGTTTTGGAGGGGTTGGCTTATAGCTTTTGACTTTCGGCATTCCATGGTAACTGGGAAGGGGAATTGTGCTTTTGCGAGTTTTGTTTGCATCAAATAAGGGTAAGGTTGAGGATTTTTGTTATCGGATAAGTTTAGTATTTTCGTCCTTTAGGGTTCTGACTTTTCTTGTAAGGATGTTTAATTTTTCGTTAATGGTGGGTTCTTTTTTTTTTGCCCTTTTGTTTTTTGGTAGGCTGTTTTTTTTCTTTTTCCTTTGCATTAGACCTATGAACTTTTATGGTATCTTTTGCTGGGGCGGGTTGTTATAGGGGTTGAGGGGAAGAAGGTCCTCTTTGAGATCGGGTGGTAGGGGGTGCCATGTTGTCGATTAAGGAGAAGATTTCTTTAATAAGGGGTAGATCGTTTAATTTGGTTACTGATCCCTTATTAACTAGTGACGGTGATCGAATGTGCTGTTTGTTTTTTGAACGTCGTTTTGTGATATTGTTTTTATTGCGTTTAGGAAAGCTTATGCCTAACTAGGCCTTGAATCATTCGTCGGTTATTGATTAAGGAGTTATCAAAATGTAACGAACCTGTTATATATCTACCTGGAGATATGAGCAGTATCTGAAATGGGGTTTTGATTTGCAGGTAACAATAATGCGAGAAATAATTTAGTAGTTTGTTCGTTAAAGAGGTTTGCGGACTTTTTTTTTAATCGAAGAACGGTGCCTTTAATTAAAGGCTTAGATTAATAGCTAAAGAACGAAGTAAATTTGGTGCTATTTATATGAGGATTTATTTATTATATATCCAACCTTTTATAGTAAATGTGTTGCGGATCTATGTGATTTAAGTGATCTGCCAGATTACTTAAATCAACTAGATTACTTTAAGGGCCAAGCTTTCTTTTGGTCCGAGGTTCAGCCGCATCCGCGCTAACCTCCAAGGACTTGGCCTCTTTTAGATAAGAACCCCTGTTCTTGTAACAATGTTATTAATATTAGCTAACCGACAAATATATTAAGCGATAATGATTATAAATCGTTAACGCTAGCTAACGACATTCTAGTAATGTTAACGGACCCAGGTTGCAAACGTTTTAAATAAAGCAGCCGTAAAAAGTTTAAGGCCGCGAAAACCGATTGTAAAACGGTACAAAAGCGTATTTACGTCCAAAATGAGTTATTTATATCTAGCGACGACGCCCTTAAATTTAAAATAATTTACCGAAACTATAGCGTAACGTTTACGGGTTACCTTAGGCGCTTTGAAAGCTACGACTTGTTACGGCGGAATTATTACTGGTTGCGTTCGTATAAGGTTATTACCTTTGCTATCGTATCAAAACGTTTAAGGCGTTGCTAGTACGTGTTTGGGATCTTTTGCCGGTACCGTTCCGTCTGTAAAACGATATATCGGTAGATTACGCCGGCCCTTTTCTTTTTTGCGAAAAGTTCGGGCATACTTATAAGTACGTCCTTGTAACCGTCGACCGCCTTACGAAAATACGCCATTTTGCACCCGTGATAGATATATTTGCGAAAAGCCGTATTAACGTTTTCCTTTTTGAAAATATACCGTTTATATGATATTCTAATTACCATAATATCCGATCGGGGTACGAAATTTATTTTTAGGTTTTAGAAAGAATTAAGCCGACGTTTAACCGTTACGTTTCTTACTTTAACAGCGAATGCCCGCAAACCGACGGCCAAACCGAGGAAATTAACGTAGTAATAAAATAATATCTTCGGGGTTACTGCTTTGTTTTATTAAAACGATCAAGTAGATTAGATTTTCTTAGCTGAATTCGCTAATAATAATTACGTATCGGACATTATTAAAGTATTGCCATTTTTTGTTAATTAAGGTTTTTACTTTACTATAAGTACGGAACCGTTACGCCTGGCGGACGCCCCTAAAACGGTAACGTAATAAAACGAATATAATAACGCGATATATTATGCGGATAAATTGAAGCGAACTTTTAAACGGGTTAATGCCTCAATAACGGAATTATAGAATACGTATATAAAGTAAGCAAACCGATACCGTTCCGACGCCGGTACGTTTACTGAAAGGGAATACTGAAATAGTGTAGGGTGCCGGGCCAGAGAGCATGGCTTAGCTAATCAATTAGTCATCCCAACATGTGTATTTCTAGGAGCTCTTTTCGCCGAGCGCAACTCCAAAAACATGTTCATCGTCCACTTATTACCTTTCGCACTCATACATTCATAACTATTTTAAAATCTGGTTCAATACCATTAATACAGTTTGCGTTTGCTTTTATTACCGCTTTACTCGGCTATTTAATTATAACACCGTCTTCAAAAATGCTTTGATTAACGCTAAATCTTCCCGTCCCAATTTAAGTGGTTGCCAAGGAGAGGATACTGGCTTTTGTTAGCTGCCGACGAACCTCGATCTTCGATTAATAAGTTGGAAAAAACGAAAAGAACGAAGTCCTAATTAAAGGCATTGCGACCCGAATACGATTACTGAATTGGGACGGGGAGACTCAGTTCCGATCAGAGCATCTTTGATGGGCGGTGTTACGATAGAATAGCCGAGTGCAGCGGTGATGAAGGCAAAACGAAAACACTGTATTTTGGGTCCGAGTTAAACCAGACTAGAGATGAGTGAATAAGTAGACGAGAACTGATGATGAACATGTTTCGGGGTTGCGCCCGGCGAAAAAGCTCCTAGAAATACATATGTGGAGCTGATTAACTGATCAGCCAAGCTATGCCCCCTGGCCCGGCACCCTGTACCATTTTAACCTTTTTTTTTTCGAAATGAAATTATCCTTAATTCATCTTGAGAAATAAATGAAAATATAACGTAACCAACTTTTAACGCTATGGACTATATATGAAACCTACTAATTAATTTGATTAGCGCTTACGCGGCTTATGCTGTATTATTTTTAATTTAGGATTACGTCCTCGACGTTTGGCCAAATTTTTTTTCTGCTTGGCTTTTTCCTGTTTCTTTTAAGTTTTGTCCTTTGGTTTTTTTATACTGATTAAAGACTTGTACTTAGCCCAGCCTGGCTATCTTTATGGGAAGTATAGTTTTGGTTTTTGCCCGGTATCCTCGAATATATTTCTTACCTACTTATACGGTATAACATGTTAACCTTGTATTATTACCATTGCTCGCTGATTACCAACCTTTGGTTAAGGCTTATACTTTATTTCGAATAGTAATCTCGTAGGTGTTAGATTAGGTCGTGTAGCTTTAAATGCCGATGGGCCAGTTTAAATTAATGGGGAAGGGGGTATTAATATCGGAAATAGTCGTGCCGATAACTGCTAAAATTGATTAGGACGTTGCTTTTGTTTATATCGTTTATTATAAAATAATCGGGCAGATTAATTAAAGTTTGGTTCGTTATTATTTTTTTTAACTAATAAGGATAAGGGATTTTCAGTTTAAGTTCTTACGTTTTTTTTAACGTTTTCCGTTTTTGGTTTTAAATCTAGGAATCCTTTAATTATATCGAAAATTCTGTTTTCCATTCGATACTTACTAAATCCTTTTGCTTCGGTTTTAATTTAGTTTTCCTATTTTGCAGGGTTGCGATAAATAATGTAAAAGATATAAGCAATCTTTAGTTCGCAAGTATAATATCTGGTTTGGGCAAGTATTTTAACGATTACTATACGGGTAGGCGGATTGTTAAATTTTAACTTTCTTTACGTTTTTCGGTATAACTAAAGTAACAACTAGGTACGATTCTCGATAGCATAGGTATTAAATATTAACAACAAACGCTTTAATCGGTCGTATAATATATTAATTTAATGCCTTATTAATTTTTTATCAGTCGGGATTTTGATTTGGGCGATAAATTATACATATTTCGGGTTATTGTCATTAATCGCCTTTTAGGTTTTATTAGGAAATGGTTTAAACTTGCTATGTAAGATTATTCGTTTAGTTTCTGGGATAACGGCAATAATTCTTAAAAGTGTATCTTAAGCGATTATCTGGATAAAAGCAATAATATTTGCGGAACGTAAGTAGGTTTTGTTTTAAACGATTATAATAATTTATTATAAATATACAGTTATTTCGTTATATTACGGTTTTGTTAACCAGTATCGTAACGGGTTAATATTTTTTCATAGACGTTAATTATTAATATTCTTTAAGTATAACGTCTCGGATAAGCGAACGGCTCAGACAAGCGAACGGCTCGTTTTTGGGTACCTCGCAACAACTAATTTCTCTAACTCAACTACAACACATCAAATCAATCCCAATCAATCGAATACGTCTTTACTAACTGTCTCTCCAGCATCTTTCCAAGTATGCACATTATATTAAGGCTTGTTGCGCATACCAAATTGCCATTCCTTCGTCCTAACCTACATGCGACCGACTATCTTCAGTAGCTGTTAACAACAATTCTTTACCACGACCTTTCTGCCGGCTAAAAGAACTCGTTCATTTTGTATAGCAAGTCTTCCTTTTTCTGGGAAACCTTTGTTTTAATCGTATAATTGCGTAGGTCTCGAATTATTGCAAAATCAAGTCCGACACGCCCTGCCATACGCCCTGCCATACGCCCCGCTACACGCCCAGCGAGACGCCCCGCACGGACCCCCCACACGC
>QJNY01000426.1:0-71319 GCA_004155945.1 Monosporascus sp. mg162 | reverse complement strand
GTGTGTGTGTGTATCTATGAACCAGACAAGGCAGAATTGCGGTGAGGTGCGGAGGCGACGAGCTGCGCGGATGAATCATCCGGCTGTAAGAGGCCGAGCTTGCAGCCCGCCCCGATCGCAAAATGGGCCTCGACTTTTTTGCGAACCCGCCGCCAAGCTGCAACAAGGTGACGCCGAGATTGTCCAGCACACACTCTTATTGTCCTTACGACCTAAACTCTAAACCATACTCTGCGACCTAACCTAGCTACATATCCAATTTTCTCTTCTTCTGCTTGAATACGTTGCCGTCGAGATATTCGATCGCATATAGAGTACAAGGCAGTGTTCTTCTGTCTCGGCTAGAAATTCAGGGTTACTCTGTACGATTGGTATTCAAGATAGCTGTTGCAACCAGGCAACGTATTCATTATTCGCATATACTTGTGTCCGCGGGGGAAGGTTATCTTTCATATCCACGCTTAGACTCCGCTGGGTCCAGTTTTCAAATATATATAAATATATATTTATGAAATAGTCACGATACTTGTGTATGTGAGCATCCTTTCATACCTACGTAGTACCCAAGGTTTACTGTATAATGTCCACGCATCAATTGACAAGTATGGGATGCACAATTTTTATGTTCCGTAGATGACGAGCAAACGAAACTCGAAGAGGGGTTTCTGATTTTCGCACTTTGAGATGCCGGATACCAATCGATATCGATATGGTGGCATGCTCTTTTTTCCCGGTGAGGGAGGGGATGTTTTTGCTGTGCGGCTCAAGCCGAGTACACGTCCAATAATCTCGGAGCCTGACCTCAGGCCCACTCATCAATGCAACTTACATCATCATCACCATTTATCTGATCCAATCTGTAGCCGCGAACACGGCGATAGCCTCTCGGAGATCGGAGATTGACAAGGAGTAGAATCACTACGGAAGCTACTCGCCAGCCAATCCTGTATACCTCTATCCCATCCCAACTATCTGCCTTATTCCCAATCTGTTTAGTCCAAAGCTATGCAGACGCTCCCTCGGCGCGTCGCAAGGCCGACTGCGAGTCTGAAGGCTCGGGCTTGGTTTGTCTGCCCGTCATGCCGGACGTCGCAACGCCTACCGGCCTTCTCCTACGCCGCCGCACGGCAGCCGCCCAGTTATGCCTCTTTTACTTCTTCCGCTCCGCACCCTCCGCCACCGCCCAAATCAGGCTCTGCGCGTCTCACCTCCCGCCGTCTAATCTCCATCGGCGGTGTCGATGCGCCCAAGTTCCTCCAGGGCATCATCACCTCCTCTATCCTCAACCGCAAGCTGGGATTCTACAGCGGCTTCCTGAATGCCACCGGTCGTGTGCTGCATGACGTCTTCATCTACCTGGACACCCTGCGCGTAGGCGTCGCAGCGGGAGACCCCACCCTGGATGCTAACCATGCGTTTATCATCGAGGTCGACGCGCCGCAGCTGGACGCACTGATGAAGCACCTCAAGCGCTACATGCTGCGGAGCAAGTTCAAAATTCAGGCCCTAGACGAGGACCATTGCACCGTATGGCAGGTATGGGACGACAGTAAAGGGAGCAACGACTCGGAGGCATCGGCACTCCTGTCTCTCGATCAAGAAGGCGCTATAGTTCAGCAGGATAGTAGGGCGCCCGGGCTGGGATATCGCGTCGTCAGCACGAGGCCGTCCGGACCGCAGGTTGATCTAGAACAGAGCGACGACACGGCCTATCGGATCCGGCGCTATCTGCTGGGCGTGCCCGAGGGCCAGGAAGAGATACTCCGCGGAGGCGCACTCCCACTCGAGTCCAACATGGACCTGATGGGCGGCATCGATTTCCGCAAGGGCTGCTACGTCGGCCAGGAGCTGACGATCCGGACCAAGCATCGCGGCGTCGTGCGCAAGCGCATCCTCCCCTGTGTGCTGTACGGGGAGGACGAGGCGGCACCGCGGCAGCTCGAGTATAAGCCCGACGTCGCCGCCGCCCGGGACCCGGCGCTGGCCACCGAGAACATACCCGCCGGCCTGTCCATCGGCCGGCACGGGAAGAAGGGGCGCAGCGCCGGGAACTGGCTCAGGGGCGCGGGCAACATCGGGCTGGCGCTGTGCCGGCTACAGGTCATGACGGACATCCAGCTGCCGGGCGAGACGGCGACCGCGCCGTTCGACCCCAATGACGAGTTCGAGATGAGACTGGGTGCCGACGAGGGGGGAGAGGGCGGGAAGGCGGTCAAGGTGAAGGCTTTCGTGCCCGAGTGGCTAAGGGCCAGACTGGATCAAAGTAATACTTCACACTAAGTTGTCATAGTCTGTTTCTCGGTCGGGCTACGACCTACGGACAAAATGCGCTATATGAGCAACGTACGTACGGTGCAGATAAACCTCCTGGGTGTGTGCTACGAACCGTCTGGCGAGCAACACCGAGAACATCAAAACACTCACTCCACTCTTCGCTGCAGTGCTATGAATCCTGCATGTTCTCGCCTGGGATGTTGTTATCGCGGGAGCTTGTCGCAGATTAGATGGCCGTATAGAACATCTTCGCAAGAGGCATAACCACTTCAAGCCACGCAATCAGTGTATTCTACGAACCCATTGGGCCAGTCACTACGCTGAAGTTCTTGCACGTGTAGGATTCCTACGTCCCTGGTGCTCCATTCCGCAACTATGTCAAAGGGGTATCATGGTCAAGAATATCTGATCTGAGCTATCTACTGACCGGCAGACTCGGCAGCAGCGGCTGCGGCTTCTTGCTTGGCTTTCTTCCTCGCCTCTTTCTCGGCCTGAGCCGCACGCAGTCTCGCCATCGTCGACGAGAAGTCGCCCTTGACACGCGGGGGGCCGGTCACCGCCGCCACCGAAGACGTGGATCTCGGCGCGGAAAACGAGAACGCTTTGGATGGGGGGGGGGTGCCCTTCTTATGGTCAGCCTTCAACTCTGTGACTCCGGGATTTTGAATGGATGTTTCTTGAGCCTCTTCCGTCGTCTCGGCGGCCCGTGAGGGTGGTGGTTCCGGCACAACGCCGCTCTTCCGCGCCTTCTTTGCCGCCTTCCTTGCCCGCGACTCCTGCAGCCGCCGCTCAAGGTCGGCGATCTTCTCGTCGTATTCATCTCCGGCTAGAGCTTCAGCTGCCGGTACGTCGGGAGTAGTGTCCTCCTCTCCATCAACGGCGTCGTGTTTTTGTCGGTGCCCTTGCTGCAGCGCTCTCTCCTTCTGTTTCTCAAGCTCGCGTTGTCTCTCGCGTTCCTCCGCCTCTCTCATCTGGCGCTGTCTCTCCTCCATCCTCCTGCGTCCGGCCGCGACCAGCCGTTGTTTCTCTTCCTCTGACATCGCGTTCTTTCTGCGCGCCTCGTCGTCGTCGCGCGGCCGCTTGACGCCCCGCTCCCGCGCCTCCAGGTCTTCGATCATCTGCCGCCGCTTGGCGTCCATGGCCTGCCTCTGCACCTCCCTCAGGAGCGCGGCAGAGCGCGCGCTGTCGTACGCCTCTCGCGCGTCGGCGTCCGAGAGCACGTCTCGCGCCCGCTCGAACAGCTGCCATTTCGTCGCGTCGAAGTCCTTTCCGGTCTTGTCTGGGTGGTACCTGAGGGACTTTTTGCGCCTAGGAACCAAAGATCCGTTAGTATTTTGTGGCCGAGGAAGAGGAAACCCCGAGACCGAGGACAACAGAAGGAGACTTTTTAACTCACCATGCGCGATGGATGTCCTCTTTGGGGGTTGTGGCGTCGACTCCGAGCAACGTATACAGATCCTCGTTTTGGTTCGCGAAGTCGCGCGCGTACTGTAGTAAGTCCGATTTATTATCCATTATGGGGCGGCAGGATTGTAGTACGCCGGAAGCGGCGGAAGATGAAATCTATGTCAACGAGTGAGTAGGTGGGAATAGTCGAAAGCGGCGTTAGCGATGTGAAGTACTTCGTGGGTAATACCTTAGGTATGTATGTATGGGTTGAGAGTCCACTATGGTGATCCCTGCACATGACGGATTTAGCCCCCAAAGTGGATGACAAAAGAATTGTCAAACTCTAAGAATACCGAGTTATTTTTACTTCATAAGATAACTGGCCGTAGCTATTTATTCTGAACAAATTAAAATCAGAAATATAATCTTTGGACTGCAGAGATTATGGGAAATATGTTCGGTTATTTTTCACTTGCTTTTGTTGATAGGTGATTGTTCTCTGGAGTATTCTAAAGTATGACTATTTTTTGGTCAACCACCTTGGCCCCAATTTCTTGACCACTACTCTTCCAACACTAACTTACCGAGACGAGACTTACCTGTCGGAATGAATAAACAACACGTCCGTCTGTAACTCCCTCTTAAGGATTACGCTATATGACCTTGTAAGTCAAAACATCATGAACCGTCCATCTCTCATATCTCAGTTCCAATCTGCACGATTGTACCAACCCCATCTAATGATATATCTGTAGCTGGGTCTTCGAACCATGTGTATCTTATTCCACGGCAAACTAGGCATTATAGATCCCCCCCACCACAAACCAAAAAGATATTTTTTGTTTTTAAATTTTTAAAATTAAAATAGAATATTCTGGCCGCGGCACGAAGATGCGCTGGTTCTAGTTGTTAAACCCGACTCCGTAGCTGTCTAGGAGCTTAACTTTCCTCGCTGGTTTCGTACAAGCGAAGGACCTCGATAGCGTTGCTGCCCATAACAGCTTTGGCGGCATCACTACCGTCTCCTAGGGCCTTCTTCACAGCTTCGGAGTTCCACGTCATGCTTTCCCACTCGCCCTGCTCGTCACTGGTCAGGGGCGGGAAGAACGGGTGGTCCGTTCCAAACATGAGCCTGTCAACTCCGCTGGCATCGATCGCTGCCTTAAGTCCCACTTCGGAATAGATAACAGCATCCAAGTAAACTTGCTCTTTTAGAACCTGCCATATCGTACGGCGGGCCGGTCCTGCCTTCCCTTCCCTTACCAAATGACCATCATGCACGATGCAGCTTTCGATTCTTCCTGCCAAGAACGGCAGTGTTCCTCCACTATGGGCCAGCAGCATCCTGAGATCCGGCACCTGATCAAAGACGCCTGCTAGATACATTCTAGCAACAGCAATCGTCGTCTCCATTGGAAATCCCAAAGCGAGAGGGAGCACGTGACCATACTCTTCCGTCGCCCTCGGTCCCCATACCTCACTCGGCAATCCGTAGTGTGGGTGGAGGAAAATAGTCAGCTTATTGGCTGCCAATGCTCTGAAGACCGGTATCAAGGCAGGGTCGTCGAGACCCTTTCCTAGCCCCGAGGTGCCCAGGATGACGCCCCTGCAGTACGTCAGACCCCTCATATGGCCGATGGACACAAGCAGCGTCTCGGGAGGCGCGGTCAATGGGAGAGCAGCAAAGAAGTAAAGACGCCCAGGGACTTCCGCACACATGTTGGAGAACTCCTGGTTTACCGACTTGGCCGTCTCGCCGGCTTGTTCCGAAGGCACAAAGTCGAGCCAGGGGTTTGCCAGAGAGATGACGGATATGTCGATCTTATGGGTGTCCATGAAATGGAGTTTCTGGGCAAGCGAAGAGTAATGACTGGTAACAGGCCGGCCAGGAAGCAGAGACGGACTTGCATCTTCGCTAGACTTGCCAAGAGCTTCCGCTTCCGCCGGTAGGATGATGTATCGGGGATCCCTGACGCCGGCGAACCTCCGGATGAGTGGTATAGTTTTCCTTGACTCTAATATCTGAATGTATGCTGGCGGGTACATATGGGTATGGACGTCTACGATACGGAATGTAGAGCGTTCCATCTTGCTGGTAGTCGCGGGGAATGACCGTAATCGTAGAATGAGTAAAACCCTAGGAGGACTTCCTGATGGCAGCGAGTATCATCCGCCGTCTATTGGCAGCAAGTGGGATCGCCAGTGCTCACTCAGATACTGAGTACTGCCGTCTCCGCAAGGTATATTAAGTTCGCTACACCGAAGTGAGACTTAAAGAAGGCGGGCTCAGCCGAACGATTCAGCATATACCTACTACATCGAGTAGCTTTCCCCGAATCAACTGGCCCCACATGCAACGTCCCCCCTCTTCTTCAGCGCACCTTACCCCACAACTTGCCGCCCCTTATCTATAAGGCGGGGGATCTCTTAGACACATGTATGACCATCATATTTATCAAGAGATAGCATTCCACCTTTTGTTATATGCAAGAATTGGAGAGTCATCTCCAGTTTCGTTCGGTCAAGCGGCCTGCGCGTTGTAGATACCGGATACAGATATACTCGATATCCGTCTGCAGCCTATCAGCATTCCCATCGCCTCGTTGGCCCCTTGTCTTGGTCGCATCGTACAGGTATTGTAATATCCGAGGGTCCAGGACAAACCGGCAGCTCCCATATAAAGTTTCAGTGGGCGGTCGTCGTTCGTCGCCGCACATTAAGGTAAGTACTTCTGAGGTGCAGATCTGTTTCAATACTGGAACTGGCGATTCGCGGTCCCTCGCCCTGACTTTTAAAGTTATAAACGTGCTCTCTATCGCTTTTGCCTTTACCGTGGTTTCAGGTGACAACCCCGACGTCGTGCGATATCGTCGTCCTATCTATAAGTTATACCATAAAGTGTATCCAACTTTCTAGTTCTCTAGCAAATATGGAGGCTGCTGCTGTGAACAGTGAGGGTCTTGTTATCCCGGTATGCATATGTTCGGCGTAGCATGCCTACTGAATGACTGACTGCGAATAGTTGATTGACTTCTCCGCGTTCTTGAACGGGAACCCTGAGCAGCGAAAAGAAACAGCGAAAGCAATTCTCCATGGCTTTCAGACTGCGGGTTTCATCTACCTGAAGGGCTTGCCTATCACGCCCCAGTTCCGCAAGCACGTCTTCGAGACGTCGGTCAAGTACTTCAGACTCCCCACGGAGATTAAAATGTCCCACAGCTGGACGACCCCTGAAGCAAACCGAGGTTACTCGGCCTTTGGACGGGAGAAGACCACGAAGTTGGCAGACATCGAGGAGGTGAAGAAGCTCCGAGATGCTGTGCCAGACCTGAAAGAGAGCTTTGAAATTGGCCGGGAAGGTGAGGAGGGACATCCAAATCATTGGCCGGAAGAGACTGGCGAGTTGGTTGGGTTTAAGGAGACGATGACGGAGTTCCATACAAAGTGCAAAGAGCTGCACATGGAAGTCATGCGAGCTATTGCCGTCGGCCTGGGTATCGACGAGTCTTGGTTCGACAAGTTTACGGACGAGGGTGACAACACCCTGCGCTTGCTTCATTACCCTGAGGTCAACAAGGAGGTGTTCAAGGTCAACCCTGGGCAGGTGAGAGCCGGCGCACACAGCGACTACGGCTCCATCACCCTGCTTTTCCAGGACTCCAGGTAAGAAGAACTTTTTTTTGGCTACTCAAACGCTCCTCAGCCATCTTACATTTACAGCCGCCCCGTATGACTCTTTTCGTGATTTTATATCTTGTCAAGACACACCTTTAGACCTGATAAGGAACCTTGATGAAGGAGCACTAATTCCGTATATTAGAGGTGGACTTCAAGTTCAAAGCCCAAATGGCGCTTTTGTTGATGCCACGCCTATTGAAGATACCTGTGTGGTTAACGCGGGCGACTTGCTGGCGCGATGGAGTAATGATATGATTAAGAGCACTATCCATCGCGTTGTCGAGCCCCCAAGCGGCGACGGCCCTATTCACCCGGCTAGATATAGCATTGCGTGAGTAGGCCGTGACTCTTTGATGCGAGACGGAAGCTAACTTGCCTGAAGCTATTTCTGCAACCCTAATTTCAAGAGCTACATCGCAGCCATCCCGGGCACATATGCCAGCGAGAAGGATCTGAAGTACGAGGGTATCAACAGCGGCCAATATCTTGTTCAAAGACTAGCCGCCACTTACTGAGGAGACTAGCTTTGAACGAAACAGTGTGTTTGTGGCTCTTTGGCGATAGTTCCCAGGCCGGAAAGCTGGAATTGAAAAACACCCACACCTGGCATTCAGGGTGTGTTGGTGAGCGAAATCATAGTATTATTTGCGGTCAATAGCCAACTGGAATCTGTCTCATTCCCGAGACAGAGACTACGTAGTTATTAGGAGACTGCAGTAAATCTCTGTATTTATGGGCCGAATTCTACTGGGATGCACGGGGGTGAGGCTGTTTAGAGGCGCTTGCAACCAGGCGACCATGTCCAGCCAGAGTCCACATGTGGTATGTGGAAGCCGGTAAATACAAGTATTATATTAATTTAAGAACCAGTTCGTTGTCGCTTACCCGCTGACCCTTGTTGCCCTTGCTCGCGTAGACTGACATGCTTTAAATGTCCCTCACGATGCCCGAGCTCGCTAGCAAACCGATTTTCCTGACGATCACCCCCTTCACCATGCCGTATCTTTCATACACGTGCCCCTTTTGCTGACTACTACCGTCAGCTTGGATGATGACTTAAACGTCGATGGAACTTCCGAAACTGGCTGCCAACCAAGGAAAGACGCAATGAGAAGTATATGGGGGCCTGTGTAACTTGCTCAGTCATTCCGCCCCCCTTGTTGAATTGCCAGCCACAGCTTATATCACAACGGAGAACGACATCCGTGGAGAATCGAACCGCAAGTGGAACACGTCGACCGGTACTCTGTCTGTATATCGCGTGTATGGTTTGCATTGCTTGCTAACGACTACAAGATGTCCCGAAGATAAGTAAATGTTACAAGGCTACTCCCTGCTGACTATTCGCAGACGCAAGCGCTCATTTCCAAATCTCAGACCAGCCGGGAGTCTCCTCTATTAGGGCTACTACATAGGCTCAAGCCGTATCAACCGCTAAGTTCAGGGTTTGGCTGTAACTGAAGCAGTTAGCAAGGTATAAACACCATCCAATATCACGACTGTGGCGACTCCCGGTCTCTTTGTGGGCGCATTCTCAAGTGTTTATAACGCTCCAGCTTTGCGACTACCGAGATTCTTTTTGAGATATAGCATCTTCAACTAATTTAGTTAATTACAAGTTTCAACGGACCATGCTGGCCTCTGAGGTCCTAAGCAGGGGCTTTTTCTACTTGATGGCTGCGCGCCTTTAATGGGGAATACTTCTAATTTTCCTCTCTAGAATCCAATACAATATTAGGTGTTTGTCATATAAAAAAACGGAAGATAAATCCCAAATCCATATCATACTGGCATCTTCCCTCGCACATGGCGCCTATTTGGTTATAATGCAGATAGAAAAATACTCGTGTGTTCCCCCAAGAGATCCTCGAGTGTTGTCTCTTTCCTAGACAGAGCTACCCCCAACACACACACAAACGCACACAAAGGCAAGAACAAGGCCAATACCATGGCATATCCTAGCCAAAGCCGGGAGGGGAGAGTATGACTATAGAGCCCCTAGGTTAAGTCTCTGATTATCGCGGCCTTGGCTGGGGTGAGAATATCGAAGGTGCCTTGCACCTACCTCTACCTAACTCAAAGCAGAAGGCGACGTGGAATACATGTGAAATATGGAAAGGACCTAAGACTCCACAAGCGACGGAGATCCATTACGGAGTATATATGTATGAATCGAGAGTTGCTCCTCTCCTTAAACTCTTCGAGACCCACCGCGCCACGGCAACTAGCCACAAGTGTCTTCCTATCCGTGCACAGCCACCAGGTACCCTTCGACCCGCCGTGACAAAAGATTTTAACTGCCTTTATTAGCTCGTGATACTTTTTTCTGTTTCTCTCTTCTTCCCATAATCTCATCAAAGGCGCCATTCCTTATCATCGAGACAGTCCGTAGGAAATTCCTTCACCCCAGGACGTCCCGATCATTTAGTCGTGCCGAGAGGAAGAGGCCTTCTCGATCGCAGTCTTTTTCGCTAGCGGTACCTGCATTTATTTCCGGGGTTGCTGTTAGATAGATACTGCTAACATTTCATCCTTCCCTCCCGACCCTGCTTGCCATGTGAGGGAGGGACAGAGTGATAATAGAATATAATTCCATCATAGCCATGTCGCACCTAAATTCCTAACTTCTGTGAACACTACCTGGCCCCCGCCTTCCGAGTAGCGTCTCATTCACCTCCTCAAGGTAGGTCATCGCAAGTTTTCAGCTGGGCGCAGGACCTAGTAGAAACTAGGAAAAGCTCGACAGCTTGGTCACTGCGCAGCAGACCTGCCGAACTATATTTTTCGTGCCTTGAAAACCTCGTAGGGTCCGGCTATCATCATCCTACTCATTCTGCACTTTTCCCAGCGCCTACGCAACAGTGCTTGGGCCTTGCTAGATCCTCGCTAAGCCCAGATATCAATGTGACAGGATGACGGATGTGGTAAGAAAGCCATGGTAGAGATGTTATGCATTGTCGCAGGGCACCGAAAGCAAGGGCCGCGAGTCGTTTTGCTTTCAGCTGCCCAGGACTCCTTGTGAGCAGGCAAAGTAGTTTGTGTGCCAATTATCAATTCCTATCACTTTCCTCCCATACGCGCAGTGTTTTTCTTGCCATGCATGAGGTGATACATGTCTGATGCTTTCCAGATCCGCTACCCAGAGCGCCCTTGAAGCGTTGCCCGTACCAAAGTGGTCTATCTAATCAAAAACCCAAAACCTCTAGAAAGATCCATGTTCCTACCAACGGCCTTGATCTTGATCGAAAGGCTTGTCCGACGAGCATGCCTAGAACGGAACGCCCTGAAATATGCGAGAAGAACGTGTATGCGAAATGCTGCAACCGCGTATATGAAGCAGACCTTCCTGGGGTATATTGGATTCTATGACTAACCGCCAGCTTACCCAACCGGCCCGTGAAGCTCATTTCGCCAAGGAACGCCATACAAATGCCGATATCGTCTATTCCTGCTCTCATGCCTCGTGATAGTTTGGTGATAATCTCGGTCGGTAGTTCATGCCCCGAGATCCGTGATGGCTTTTGCTACCTCCGCGGTAGCAATCTCCTCACAACGATGCCGTACGTCATCACTCAACTCCGCGTCCGAGACTTCCTCGTAGAGTTTATGACTCACATCGCGGTTTATGGACGCGTACTGATCCGCCGTGATGTGTCCCGATTTCCAATGCGGCTTAAGAGCGTTCTTGACGATACCGCTTACACTCTCCTTAATCTCGAAGGGTAAAGCCCTTGTAGGCGACGTCTCTTGCGAGCGGGCGAGGTTGACACTGACATTTACTGCATCCTGGCGACGGGGTCGTGGCTGACGGATTTCCAGGGTGCGGACTGCAGGAGCATTGCGTTGCGGTCGGCCTTTTTGTTCAGAGTCACTATGATCGGTCCCGTTACGAGTAGGTGAGTAGTTAGCTGGAGGGTAGATGGGTTCAATCCTCGAAGTGAGGGAGAGAGGCGAGCCTGGGCGATCGTTGATCCCACGCGGAGGAGGTGTCGTCGAAAGCGCCCGCGGGCTGCTGTGAGCTGACGGCGACGGCGACGTCACGGGAGACGATGGATCCGGGCCGCTTCTAGACGGTCCGAAGAGCGCTCGAATATTCTCGTCTTCGGACGATGGGGACATCTCGACTTCTCTTAGCAGCGACGAGAGGAAGGTTGGCGCCTCTTCGCTTTGGCCATTTGGTGTATGGTTAGCGTGGCTCGAGCTAGACCCATTTTGCGACGGACGATTAACTTGTATAGCGGGTGATTTGGAGGAAGACGCTTCACTCTGGGTAGGAACGCGTCTTGTACGGGGTCGCTTTAATTTACGTTCCGGCTGAGATGGTTCGACTGGAGACGCTGTAATGGAGCGGGATTTGCGCTTCCGATGGGTTGAGCCCGAGCGATTCGGTGTCGCCGCATCCATGGCCTTCTCCAGCGCCCCCCAGGCCTGCCTCTCCTCTGGCGTCTCCTGAGGGGGTGGCGGCGGTTGTTGTGTCACGGGTTGGGGGAGGACATTTGGTAGATTATTCGCAAATACATCGCGTGCTCCGAGACGACTTGCGATGCTGAGGCGTTGTTGCCACCTTTGATATTCGAGCCGCTCTCTTTCCCGACGTTGTTGCGAGCGCCTGTAATTCTGCAGTGCCTCATCGTCATCGTGACCATCGAGGTCGATGTTAAGAGCGTCCCAAACACGGCCTGCGATTTGTCCCCAGGCGCCCTGCCACTCGTCCGAACGAGCACGTCGACGTGCGCGCCTCATAGTGGCCTGAGTGCGGGGCAAGTAGGGAGACCGATGGTCAGTGAACCCAGCAAGCCTGCCCGTCGGATCGCCATCGGGGTCGTCGAGTTCGGCCTCCAGCAGCTCGGCTGCAGTCTCAGAACATTCCATGCAAAACCAATGTCCACGAGGGACGCTATCAAGGCCGACACAATAAGTATGATAGGTTGCATCACAACTGTCACAGAGCAGCAGAACGTCTTCGTGATCAGAACGGCTGCAAATAGGACACGGTCTCGCTTCCTCCTCCTCTTCTGGGTTTTCGTCTAGCCAAGCCTGAGGATCGAATTCGGCGACTTGCTTTTTGTCTTGGACGTCATACGAGGATACCCGGGGCCCTGCTCGTAGAACAACTGTTAGCTCACATAAGACGGAGACGATGCACTCCGACTTACCGCCGACTTTATCATACACATGGACTAAGTGGAAGGCTTGCCGACATATGGGACAACTGTTTGCCTTCCCAGTCCACTCTTTTAAGCAGGCATCATGTAACATATGACCGCATGCATCAATAACAGCGATCCTGTGGTGCTCTTGGGGGGTACGGCCGGCACCCAGGTCTACATTGTTACTGGCCGCGTCGTCTGGTTGTCGACCTTGTGCTGGAGAAGGCGTCGTATTTCCCGCCTTGTCGCTTGTAGGGGTTCCCAAGCGCAAGCCATCAAGGTCCGAGGAGGATGCCGCGGGAGGCAGCTGTAGGGTCGAAGGGGGAGATGGCTCCGCCTCTAGGTTTTCCAGGCACACGATGCATTGATCAGCCATCAGGGCAAAATGTTCTAAAATGTCGGATCTGGTAAGGGAACATATATATCGAATTGAGTTTCGAGTCAAGGGTAATTGAGTTCTGTTGCAGGTGAAAGGCAACAAGCTTCAAGGGTGGCCGAGTTAATGATTGGTGGCGGTGGCGTCGGCGGGTTGTGGTGGTTGGTGGTCGGACTGACTGACTGACTACCAACAACAGACTCTACAGGCACAAATTTTGAAGAGAAGTACTGTATGAAGCAGTGCAGTGATGTATGCCGGGTAGCGTAGCAGATAGTCTGTGATTGATCGACCGCTAAATGACGATGTTATGTTAGTGAAGTTATATAAGGGACTAGAATAGGCAATAAATTTCAATGATGGCTATTGGACCATGTACAATAGGTTGAAAGTCGCACAACGCAATGCAATACATAATACTAGATAGAGTAGCACATGTAGGTATGCTGGGGGTGGATAAACAACATTGAAGGAGGGGCGGGTTATGGTACGTACGTCAATAGCAATAGTAGCAGCAGCAGCAGCAGCAGCAGCAGCAGTAGTAGCAGCAGAGGGACGGGGAAAAAAGAATAGTGGAATCGACAGATGTAATGCGGCGGTTGCAGGTGTAAGGTCGGAGGTTGCAAGATGGACAAGAAGCTTGGTAAAGACAATACTCGTGTCAAGTACGTAGCTTTCCCTTTTCAAAGTTGCAGGTGGTCCGGACTGTTGACTTGTGTCGGCTGGGATGAAGTTGTCAGAGTTTGGACAATTTTGCGAAATACGAATTAAATATCGTAGGGCAGACTGGAGGTACCTAATCTTCAAAGGTAACTTTGAAGGAGGAGAGTAATAGAGGTTTAGGTACGTAAGTTAGGAGGTAGTTGTCGATTTCCGGAACTCCACATGGAGGGAATGATTCAGGCAAGCCTTATTATTTACAGTTTTGGGGGGCGGGGAGATGTGGGAGCGAGCCTAGGATTTCTATACCCAGGATATATGTTGGCAGGTACGAAGTAGGGCAGGTCAGTAGGTAATAAGAAGAGGTGATAGAGTTGCTTGAGAATGGGGGGCAGTGTGGATGGATAGAATTCATCCTAATAAAGCAGCTAATGTACCTAGGTAGGTAGAGGTAGGGATCCCGACAGCTGGGGGGGGGGTGGAAACGATAGATATCCAGAGCTTGGTCCAAGAGTTCCAGCCGGTTGAATCGATACCTGCATTTATACGCGGATTAGGTTATGTACGGCTTGAAGGGATGTATACATGAAATGAGGATTCCTACTTTCTAATTCGCTCTGTAAGGATACCAAGATAAAGATCTATATATATATATATGTATATGTAGGTTGTCTAAGATACGGGTAGTTGAATGGCCCAAACTTTTGCCAAGCAAAATACAGACCCACTTGGTAGGTCCATATGTATATACTCGACCGCCTATTACTTGTTCCGTAACAGAGAGTCACCCATCGAACCCGAAATATGTGGTTCAGGGCCCTAGCTTGTCCAGTTTCTCTGATATCTACCAGTGGCACAAAGTAGAGCGAGTGAGTAAGCACTTCGTGTGCCGTAGAGAAAGGCAAAATCGGGTGCAGGTGTTGCTCCACAGCAGAGCGATCCCAGAGTGATACGACTGACTACCTGTCACCCTACGTACGTACCTACAGCACGACGTATGTACCTAGATGGCTACCTGGGCATGTACGTAACCGGCTTATTAATTACATATATCTAGTTGATACATACAGGAGGAGCCTGGTGATGGTTTGACAGACGGGAATCGCCACTGCCAACGAATCCCTTGGCTTGAAGATACTATTCTTCCCGCTCCAGTACTTAGTGAGTGCAGATGTTGGGGTTTAAACGAACTATGACTTCGACTTCTTGGCGTATTCCAAGTAGAACGTAGGTACACATGCACGTAGTGAAAGCAGTTTTATACGAATCGTATCCGAAGGAGAAAGAAAACGGTAGTCGGCTGGAAGTGACTTTGCCTGCCGGGGGGCAGGAATGGGAACTCGAGAGTTCGAGCTTTGGCGCTGTTCGCTTCTCTGCTTCATTCCGTCATATCCAACCAACATGAACCTGATCTAGCCCGATGCGGTCACCAGAGGGATGTATCGACTCTACAAGGACAATGTTCTAGTAATGGTCCTTCGGGGTCTCCCATCCTGGTAATATCATACACAAGCAAGTAGGTAGTGGGTTATGCGGGCATGCAGAGAGACCAGGTTGATTCGGCCATTCCTTGGGAGGATACAGCGGCAGACCTGCTCCTACCTAGGGCAATCAGGTCCTCGTGGGAGGTATCGAACCAGACTCTACGTTAGGCGCTAGGAAGAGGCCAGCTGGGCAAGTGGTACGGGTATGTATTCTCTTGGTACGTTAGAATACATGGGCTATACCGGGATTCTTATACGCGACGAAGACCGAGCTGTTCAGCCGGACGTGCCTCGAGCCCACACTCAGTCAGCTAAATGGATACACGTCGTGTATCATCGGTGAAAGGGGGCGCTAGTTGAAGACGTAGATGACCCGATCGGACAGTCACTCATCCCGTCGATCTATTGACGGTGGCGATGTAGTTAACACGAATGGAGACCGCAACTTTCCCCGAAGCCTTCGTATGCATTTAGGTCAGTTTGCTTTGATTATGAGCCGTGCAGGCCAGTATGAGCAGCATGATTTGAATGTGTGCCTGAGAGGGATCGGAGGAGACCGAGTTGTGCCCTTGTTCAAAGACCACCTATACAATTAGTAGTCACCCTAAGAGGGGACAGAAAAGAACAAAAGAGACGGGGCTTCCCAACCGAGCTCTATGAGGTGTAGAACAAGGGCGTTTGAAATATGATCCGAAGTCCAAAGCGCCACTAATATGATGAGCATTGATTTCTAACGAGGGGTATCCAAGTCTTGGAGTAAAAGCCTGGGAGGGGCTGGATTCCTTGACCTAAGGTAAAGTAAGTCCAACTCGGTGCTTGACGATCCTCGAGAAAGGATGATGAGACTACAGGCCCACCGTGATATTCGAATACAAAATCGCCGCCTGGAGGGTCAATCCAACTAGACGGTCCCCAGCGAGGCAGTCCCGCCAGGCAGCGAGGCTTGCAAGCTCCTTGAACGCTAACAACAACCCTTACGTAGGTAGTAATCAATGAACCGGCTTGTGAAATGGGTTGGTAGTTCGTTCGTGGGAATACGTAATAAGAGGCGTACGGATCCACGTCAAGGCTTCCGAAGCGCATGTCACCTCGTAATAGCTCATATTGCCTTGAATGGACGAGGAGCCGCCTCGATTCCGAAGAGTGGCGATGCGTGTTTGGCGGACCAGAAACCGGTCCCGATGCGCTTAGCGCTCATGATTTTGGATTCGGATCCGGTCCATCGATTCGAGCCGTCTTCGGAACGCTACATCTCTTCCCACGGCAGTGTCATTGACACATTCAACTTCCAACTCTAGTATTCCGGTGGTCTTGTTCACGTTGTCTCATCTGCTTCTTCCTCATGTGTTTGATGATGATCAATTGCGTGATCTCACCCTATGGATGCCGACCCAGCACCTGATGGATCGTTGTCATGACCCTTTGTGGTATGCATGAATTTCCGTTTTCCCTTGTACACCGAAACCAAATCGCAAGAAAACCTCAACGACTGCTCCACATCTAGACCTCCTGGATCTCCCTCAGTCTCCGCAACGTAGATCGCATGGCGGCAGCGGCAGCGGTCCTGGACGACGTTAGCGACATAAAACAGTCCCCGAGGGCCAGCGACTGCACATACGACACCGTGTACGCTCCACCGGCGACGGTCTTTCCGCAGCTCTTGCAATTCCAGATACCAACGGCACCACGCTTGACGGTTACCTTACCGCAGAAGGTGCCTTTCGCTCAAAGTCAGCACTGAGTCCCATCGAGCGTCTGGATGGATCTTACACTACATATATGGCGTTAGTACTTTTTATTTTTAAGAAAGATTGGCGAGTAGTCTAGGGATACAGGCCGAGCAACCAAAAACTCCTGACTCCTGACTCCTGACTCGTCGGAAATGTATGCTCAAACTGAAATGCAATGAATAACGGGGCGCTTACTGTGTACTTGGCGTGCTGGGTGATTTCCATCTTCTTGACCTGCTTTCGCAGGGAGGCACCATATCTGTCCGCATCATATCGAGTCAGCGAGGGTGTTCCTGAGCAGGTTGGCTTTCCCATGGTTTGTCGCTAGTCGCGAAATCCCTCCCATCCACCAATGAGCGACATCGCAGATATCCTGGGCAGGATTGAAGATATCGCCCGAGGAGCAGGGTGCAAATCAGAAAGGGATGACGCCGTACCGTGTGCCGTATTTGCCTACAACTCCGACCTTCCTTGATTCAGAAAATCGTCAGCATGCTTTCATTACGAAGAACTCTAGGCACGGAATTTGTCAGCCTACTTGGTTCGCTTGGCCATCTTGAATAGCGTATGGAAAATGGGGCTCGAGGAGTTGTAAAGGGCGAGTTCGGTCGAGATGCGAATGCCGGGGTCGTAGGAGTGATGGTGACGGTGGTGTGTTTGGCTCGCGAAAGGTTATCGCAATTTCTTGATAAAATTTTGGTGGTGTTGATTAGGGCGGCCCTTCTCATCCGGGCGGGTGAATAACGGGTAAAAAGCTGAGTGGCCTAGCGGAATGGCAACCGAAGCGCTCGGACCACCTTTCTGCAGGGGCTTCTGACCGGGTACCGACGCGGGGCATTTGTTTGTCACTTGGCACGGGAGCTTATGTACGTTTAGCTCTGATTCTCTTTTCCAGGAGCAATGTGAAGATTATCCGGAATCGAGTAAATGAGAACGGCTACTCTTCATTCGAGCTAATGGATATAAAGGGCACGCGATGGATATCATTACCATGTGTCAAGGTATAAGCCTTAAGACTCGAGCCCGCGCCTGACTTTGTTCGCACTTGTCCCGCATCACCCCTCGAAACTTACCTAATGATACGAGACCATCTGAGAAATGCTGTGAACCTCACAGATACGAAAAGTTACGAGATGCGTTCTATCACGGTCGTGTATTTATTACAGTGTTTGTCACTCTTGTGTCAGTTAAAAGGTACCTACTAGCCCAATCAACTTACATATGGTTTCGTAAAGATTATGCAGGCGAGACGGACATGAACCACTGACATACCCACCACGTTTTTCTACAGTTGTGCTGAAACCGACAAACGGCCTTGAGAGTGGTGAGAATGCCAGAATAATGTCCGGTCCAATGGGCGTCTATCGCGTCTCCTTGTGACTATCAGGCGCGGGCGTGCAGGCGGTGCCGAATATTAATGGGGCACTTTTTATATCGCGTTACTAGTAAATAGGCGCAATCAACAACAAATGTTGCGGAAAAGAAAATATAAATAAGACGGTAGGAACAAAATGACAGTCGAAAATTTATTAAGCGTTATATTTTGGGGTGGGCTTTTCAATTAACATAAGACTTTGAGGTCCTACGAGAAGTGCGCCACGACGTATGCCATTAATTCTCGGCATCGCCTGGCTGGTGAAGAAATGCTCCAAAAATGGGAAAACGTTGATGAGGAAACAGAGGGATGAGAACATATAGGGGCCGAGGCGTAAGGAGGGAGCAGGGCGGCAAAAAGGACCTATGCAGAGATAGCCCCCGACCGCTTAACCATTATAGGCCTCTCCCGGCGCCATCCGTGGCGTATGGGCGCTGAAGAAGCACGGCCGCCCGGGAGCTTATATCATTTTGGAGATCTGTTACCGAGACACGGACGGCGTTCATTCCAACTGTAGGCAAAGACCGGTTCCGTTCACAGCCATTCGTAGGCCTACATCGGGAGTTCCTGTCCCCGGCTTGCTTTAGCGTGGTACATGGCATTTGAAGGGAAGATGCTAACCGGGCCCGAGATTCGTCACGTATATGTTATAAAAGGTTAACTAGTTGCCACCATGTATTCAAGTGTTCCTTCCGAGCACTTAAGGCTTGAAGCTAGGTAGGCAGTTAGTACTAGCTTCCAACGATGAAATCACCAATCTTCTTGAAATAAACAAGAGATACCTAGTACCTACCTACGTGTTCTCAGGTTGCCTTGCACCGCTCTGTGTTCAGCTCTGTCCGGGTCTATGCAAACATCCGGACCATGTCTTTCAAGAAGCACCATCGCCAGTATGACCTCGTCTTATTCGGGGCAACCGGTATGTTGGTAATGAACACGGCAGTATTCCAGCGTGAGCCCTCATCTAATGCGGATTTATAGGCTATACTGGTCTAATGACGGCGGAGCATATTGCACTGCACCTGCCAACGGACTTGCAATGGGCCATAGCCGGTCGTTCCGTGGAAAGGCTACGGAACGTGGCCAGAGAATGTCAGGCTCTAAACCCGGATCGCCGGATGCCAGAGATAGAGGTCTGGGATTTAAACGACGCGGACCTCGCCGCCCTGGCGAAGAAGACCTTTATCCTTATCACGACCGTCGGGCCCTACGCAAAACACGGCGAGGACGCCTTCAAGGCCTGCGCAGAAGCCGGAACGCATTACTTCGACTGCACGGGCGAGGCTGTTTGGACTCTGGAAATGATCCAGAAGTACGAAGCAACTGCGAAATCTACCGGTGCTTGCATGATCCCTCAGTGTGGTGTTGAATCGGCGCCATCTGAATTGATGACCTACTCCATGGCGTCGCTCATCAGATCGGAGCTCTCGGCCTCGACCAGTGATGTTGTAGTCGATTTCCATGAAGTTCGGTAGGTACCTAGGTCTGGAGCAGAGAAGAGTTCCCAAGCGCCACAGAACTGACGAATGGCAGCGCTGCACCTTCAGGCGGTAGCCTCGCGACTGTCCTGGGACTCTTTGACGCATATAGCTGGAAACAGATTTCCGAATCGCACGAACCCTATGCCCTCTCTCCAGTCGCGAACACCACTGTTCCTCCCAGGCCGTCGTTGCTTTCCAGGCTGACGGGGGTGCGTTATATACCTAACCTGGGCCTGCTGACGACCTCTTTTGCGGCGGGGACGAACGCTGCCATGGTCATGAGGACCTGGGGGTTGACGAAGCAGGAGCCAGCATTACATAGTCTCTTTTACGGCCCCAAATTCACGTACCAAGAATATATGAAGGCGCGAAGCTTCCTCCCTGGCGTCTTTCTACACTACATCCAGGTAATAGGGGGAGCGCTCCTTATGTTCTGCCCACCATTTCGCACTCTTGTGCGTAGATTCATCTTCAAACCCGGAGAGGGGCCGAGCAGAGAGGAAGGCGCCAGTAATTACTTCGAGTTAAGGGGGGTTGCGACGCCAGACGTAGAATCAACTGCTCGCAAGCAGGCATTATGCAGGGCATGGTATAGCGGAAGCATGTACTATCGTAAGTCTTTGGCCGATTTCAAGACAGCAAGTACGGTTGACTGACACAATCCTGGCTTAGTGACGGGAATTCTACTCGCCCAGGCGGCTTGTACTTTACTCCAGGATGACGCTCCATTGGTAGGTGCTGGCGGTGGAATCTACACGCCGGCGTGTTTAGGTCAGGGGTATATTGATCGCGTCCAGGAACATGGCTTCAGGTTCGAGACGAAGATTGTAGACGCATGATTTTGTCTCGCAATTGTACTGTATTGTAAAAGGAAGGTTAAGGAATGGTTAAAGCAGGTTATGCCGTGGTTATATCCTCTTATATACAGAGTGTTTGATAGTGGAATAACTGTCAGCATGTTTGTCATGTAAGTCGGCGTTTAAAGCCTTAACGAATACATATGGAAGCGTACCTGGCTACCCGACGAAAGAGGTCGTGTAGAAATGACTTGGAGAGCCTCATCATGCCATGCCAACCTAACTCAATCCGCGCATTTACGGGCTGAGCGGAGATGCCGCACAACAGCTGTCAGTGCTTGATTGGGGCATAAGCCACGTGGTTCCGGCGGCAGCTCGACCAATCAGTTGCAGGTCCCCTTGCGAAGCAACCCTCGAAGCTGGCGCAGGGGGGCTTCAGGGGCCTAAAACTTTAAACCACGGCCAGCCAGCATCAGCTGGGGGGTCTTTTGGGGGGTATTGGCACAGAATACCAGGTACCTAGCAGCCTAGTTAACCTAAAAGTTTCCTTTCGGAGTGTTGATCCGGTTGTCAAACCTTGAATGTAACATGGCATTTTCGTTTTGAAGGTTTAGGGAGGTATCGACATACCAGCTACGCAGTCTTCAACGTCATCCCCCTAGAGCAGCCCAATTAATCCCATGGAAGCTTCCAAGGTTTCCAGTTTGCATGTGTCCTGTATTACCTGGCATTTACGTACAGAGAGCTCAAGTATACCGCCATACTATCGTGTCAGGGACAAGTCTTATCACACCGCCAGGTTGCCGCGTTAATGGCCCCACTGCGCCTTTCTATATACAGTTAGCGTCGACCCTTATTACATACGTTGTTATTCTTCGTCTATAGCGTCTATAGATGCCTCTTATTTGAAATATCGTTATAAGCTTATGATTCGACATAAGATATAAAGCATGAAAATTGGTGCAAGATTAACAATTTGTATATTGCCTGCGATGCACCATGGTGAGGATCCCAGAGTCGGCTATGCTTAATCTGTATAGGTCGGCTACTTGCATACCTATACATGACGTTGTGTTAAAAGTTTTGCCTGATACCCATAACGTTCGTACTCGTGTGTAATAGGAGGTGGAGCCAAGGTGACCTCATTTCCATCTTTCAGAATTCTAGAATCGCTGCAGTGCAGCACCATCACACGTCGTACAATCAACATACTACCTAGTTGACAACAACCATCTGTCTACCAAAGGTAGGTAGTGTCGCAACAGCATTGTAGTCCCCGACGTGCCCGTCTTCCCCCAATTGATCCAGCTCGCTTGTTTCCTTCCTAGTCGACGTCCCAGGAAGCCAGGCTTACGGTAGCACGCATATTCCCAGTTAGCCAATAGTCTTCGGCCAGCATCGGTAACAGAACCTCAAGCTTTCTCCCTAAGGCCCATCCATGCTCCATGTTGGGCAACATCGCCCGTACCTATAAAGCTTCAAATTTCCTGGCACCGTCCCAGGTAGTTCCGACCTTGCGATGGCTTCATCCCCGGCAGTCCCTAGCACGTCAACCTCGGAACGCGCACCTCTCCTAAGGCAGGATGCCTCGAGACCCGACACCGCACGCCCCAGGGGCCCTCGCAGTGTCACTTTCAACCCAAATCCCGTCACAAGAACTATCGATCCCGATCCATTTTCATCCTCTCTCGGCTCCTCGCCTGGTACAGCCCATCTAAACCCCCTCGGGAACGCTCGTCCGGGGACCAACTCGGCGCAATTGGGTAGCGGCGCCCCCAATGCGCCGCCAGCCTTGTCGACCCTAAACAGCCGATCACGCCGGCGCAATAGCTATGGCGCTGCATTTACCTCGCTCCCTGCAGCAGCTGGTACCGGCGCCAAGATCGGGCCGCAACGAAGCTCCAAGAATGCGCAGAAACTGAAGCTGCTCCCAAACCTCGAGCTCGACGAAGGCCCGGACGAGGAGAGCGGTAGGGATGTGTACTCGCAGTATACGCGAATAAAGGATCCCATGGCAAGGCGGGACGCCGCGCGGTTGGGCAAAGCAGACCGTGACAGGCTCCCCAGGGTGACGGCCTATTGTACGGCGAACAAGTACCAGATGGAAGGCTTGATGCGCTTCTTAAAAGGCAAAGCACGGCTGCGGAAGGCGAACCCCAAGTTAATCGACGAGTGCATCTACACCCCTTATACTTACGCAACGGGCAAAATTACGGAGCGAGCCGTGGCGGCCGAGCAAATACTGGAAAGGCCTATTGCAACATACGAAAGGAGGCATTCCACCGGTCAAGTGGAAGAGCATTCGGAGTCGTTCCGGAGAGATGACCTAATAGACCCCGAATCCGGACAGCAGCACGACGGCTCGCCAGAGGCACGGAATAATTTCAACACTGGCAGGGATATGCACAATGACCTCGCATATCCTCCTCATCCGGACGAGAGCGCGATCCAAGACGCGTCGCCCTCTCGACCACAAGATATCGACTTCGACACCCATGTACATACCCCAGAGGTTTTCCTGTTCGACTACGGCGTCGTCGTAATTTGGGGGATGTCGCGAGCACACGAGCAACGCTTCTTAAAGGATATCGCCAAGTTCGAGGAGGAGAAGCTAGAACCGGACGACGTGGAAACGGAGTGCTTCAACTTCTACTACACAAGCGAATACCAGCCGCGGATATACAACGATTTCATCACGTTGCGAGATAAAGGGAATTACATGACAAAGCTGGCAATATCACATGCGCTAGCGCAAAGTGTCAAGGTGCGTCTACACAAGATGGAATCGCCACTCGTAGCTAAATGATGGAGGTGATTATCTAACCTGCTGCCGTAGACATCCCTATTCGAGGAACTCGTCGCCTCGACAGTCGAAACTTGCAAGGACATACCGACACAGATCGCGCTGACGGGGAAGATTGCCCTGTCGCGGCGGCAGATCAACATGCAGATCGGCGAGCTCTTCATCCTGCGCATCAACATCCACCTCAACGGCAGCGTACTCGACACGCCCGAGCTTTTCTGGGCCGAGCCGCACCTCGAGCCCGTCTACCAGGCCGTGCGAAGCTACCTGGAGATGGACCAGCGCGTCACCCTGCTGACGGAGCGGATGGACGTCATCGCCGATTTGCTGGCTGTCCTCAAGGACCAGCTCAGCCACGGCCACGGGGAGATGCTGGAGTGGATCGGTAAGCTCGCACCCGTGCTTCGTATAAGCTAAGCCGCGGGCGAAACGGAAACGAGCTGACACTGAATGCTATGTAGTCATCGTCCTGATCGCCGCCGAAATCGTCGTGGCCGCCATCAACATCGTCGTAGACCTCTACGCTGGCGTGGACTAAATTAAAACTTGCTCACTCGGTCATAATATCACTACCCCCGAGTCTGAGCTGCCTAGACGCCCGCTCAAACACACAAGAGAGTGTCCGCGCATCCATGGGCCGCAAGTGAATTTGAAATGGGATGGTATTGAGCAAAAATCCGGGGGTCGTACACTCTCTGGGGCCATTGTACATTCTTATTATACACATCTAGCCCTAACGCAGCAAAGCATTAGACTGTGGAAATCCTCGACCACAGGAGCTACAGGCACTTATCTTCTGGTGATCTGCTCCTATATCTTCGGTTGCAGGTAACCTATGCGGGAAAGGGGCCAAGTTTGATGGCGCAAAGGGATAATATAAGTATGGGCTGGGCATCAGGCGCTTCCCTGGTCGAAGCATCATCATTATTAATGGCTAGCTTATTTGGTTCTCGGGGAACAGTTTTTCTCTCTTGTAACCTGAGCATTTCCCCGGCGCCTGTTGTTGATTGTGCCAAAGCACCTCGTCTACCTTGAAAGATGTTCGTACAGTTCCATCCTCTCACATTTTATAGAGGAAGGCAAGCGGGCGCGGCTTCAATACCCACCCGTGAGGCGCAAAACATTGCGTCGTGGAAACATTAAGAAGGTTGGAAGACGGACATCGGAACGCCTCTTAGGCGGGACATTCCCGTTATCGGCAGAATGGCGACAGTCCGATCTTGGGTGTTCCAGCCCCTTGCGGCCATAAAGCCGGGATGGGGCGTGGCGTGCGGAGAGAGCCGGGGGTGTAAGGGCCGAGCTCCGGATGCGATATAATGCGTTGCGGAGAGGGGGTTCGTGTAGCAGAGGGAGGAAGCTCCTAATCGTCAACCGGTCCGTCATTGTCCTCTTCCACCTCCGTCTCATACTGGTCCGGATCGGCGGTAGCGCTGCCGCCGGGACGTAGGTCGGCTTCGGCCATCTCGATGTCTTGGTCGTCATCGGCGTCGTCGCCCTGTATAGAATCCTCGACGCGCACGGAGCGTCCAGCCCCACCGCCAGCTCCGCGGCCGCCGCCAAAGCTGCTGTCCCGGCCGCGCGCCCGGTCCCGGGCGGCGGCGGCGGCGGCGGCCTCCTTGGTACTCCGCTTGTAGGCCTCGCGCTCTTCGCGCCACTGATCAAGCTCTTGGTCGAAACGGACCTTGAACTCATCCTTCTCCTTCTCGGGCAGATCTTTCCATCCGCGAGCCAACTCCTCTTCGATGCGGAACTCGCCGGCGGCTATCTTGTCCTTATGCTTGGCCTGGAGGACGGGGCGCATGTCTTTGCAATATATCTCGAAGGCGTTGCTCGGTCTCTTGGCCGGTTTCACGACTCCATTGCTGGCGATGCCGCGACTCCCGGCATGATCCTTCTGCGAGTCGAGCTGGGAATGAGAGAAGGCGTCGGAGCTCGGCGACAGAGTGGTCAGGTTCTGACTGATGAAGGTCGCGTTGGGGTTGCCGTTGCCGGCTTCGCCGGTGGGCAGCAGAGAGGGCTTTCGATGGGCGCGCTTGGTCCGGAGGGGCTTTTCCTGGGGCTAGACACGGTTAGAGGCTCATTTGCTCTCGTGTATGCCGCAAGACTGGAGAGGACGAGCTCGGACGTACAGTAGGGGGGGGGCTGGGGCTGCCCTCGGAATCTTCGACATTGGTACTGGTCCGTCTCGAGATCTGCTCGAGCAAGAAGGCGCGCTCAAGGCGACTCTTCTGGATCTGGCGCTTGAGTCTTGTGAGTCGGAGTCGGTAAGCGTCGTTTTCATCCTCGATCTCTTTGGCGCGCCGCTTCAGCTGGACGCATTTTCTGCGATAGGCTTCCTCGACAGTAGGAGGTAGGGAAGGAGGGTTCACTATAAGAGAGAGGTCGTTCGGTTAGTTATAACGTTGATGCTGGTAACATAGGGGATAATGTCGACTCAAAATAGTGACATATGCGACGCCAGACGATTAGGCGGGTAACAAGGGCGAGGTAATAGACAATAGGTGATACGATAATGCGAGGTAAACGTAGAACATAAAGGTGGAACACTCACTATTTTGGGGTGCCATCGCGAAATAGAATGGCCCGGCAGGTCTATAGCAGCACCTCGATGGTACGGAGAAGAATGCCGCGAACGTGGTTGTTTCTTGGATTCCCAAAAGCCGATGGCCAAATGGGTCCAGCCTCAGCTATATATGGTTTATTGTTGTTAGTGGTGGCTCCGGTCGAGTGGGTTTTGAGAAGTAAGGACTTTGTTATTGTATGATACGTCTAGCGACGGCAGGGCTGATGATGTTAAAATTGTACTGTTCTCAAGAAGATTAAATAAGTGATATTGAGGGTACCTAGTGACAACCTCCCTATTTTATGTATTGTACCTCCTGTACAGAAGGCTGTATTTAATGTTTTGCACATGTCCCTCGCAGCTTCCACAGTTGCGGGAAGGGACGTGAACGATGGGACGGCTATCCTATGTACAATACGTGCTTATGCAACTATAGAGTATTCATGTACCAGCTAGTGTGTAGTACCTGTTCTCGCCTGTGGGAATGCGGAGGCACATAGGTACCTGCAGCTCCCATAGGACTCCGAAGCCCTTTAATTTTTTTATTTTTTTATTTTTATTTTTTTTCCCCTCTCCCATCCGTCGATTCTCCCATTCTCCCGTTTCCATTGGGTATGCACATAACAGGTAGATGGATTTTACCTAGATTAGGTACGATATCGATTCCGGCCTGTGAGCTTTCCTGGACTGACAGAATTCACTTCGCATATCAAACCCCCCCCCCCTCCCCCGGCCCATTCGATCACCCAAGACGGCGAGAGAACGAAGGCGTTGCCGGAATATCCAGCTCTTGGTCTAAGTGAATAGCCAAGCCACGTATTTCAAACATTCGTCATGTCTCTGAGCCTTCCCAACGCCCCGAACGCTGGCCTGTTCAAACAGGGCTATAATAGGTACGTTGATAATCTCAACCCCACCACCACCGATAACTTCTCCGTTTCCACCTGTATGCGGCGGAAGATGTAAAGATCTAACCAGTCATGCTCCCTCTATAGCTACGACTCTGAAGATGGGGCCGTCCTACGAAACATCGATGCCTGCCGGGCCATCGCATCCACCGTCCAGACCTCCCTGGGTCCTTACGGCCGAAACAAGATCGTCATAAATCATCTGCAAAAGATGATCCTCACCTCGGATGCCGCTACCATCCTGAAAGAGCTCGACGTTGTCCACCCCGCCGCCAAGCTTCTCGTCATGGCAAGTCAACAGCAAGAGGCCGAGATGGGTGATGCCACCAACCTCGTCATTATCCTCGCCGGCGAGCTGCTTCGCAAAGCCGAAGACCTCTTGCGCATGGGCCTCAAGACCGCCGACATCGTCACCGGCTACGAGCGCGCTCAAGCCTACGCCCTCGAAGTTCTCGACGAACTCGTTGTCGACAAGGTCGAGGATATCAGAGATCAAGGGGAGCTGAGCAAGGCCATCCGGACTGTCGTCGCTAGCAAGCAAAACGGCAGCGAGGACTTCTTGGCCGATCTGGTTGCCGAGGCTGTGCTCGCCGTCCTGCCCAAGAATCCCGCCAACTTTAACGTCGACAACATCCGCGTCGTTAAGATTATGGGCGGCAGCTTGGAACAGAGCAGGGTTGTCAGGGGCATGGTATTCCCTAAGGAGCCCAACGGTTCCGTCAAGAAGGCCACCAAGGCCAAGGTCGGTGTTTTCTCCTGCGCCATCGACATCAGCCAGACCGAGACCAAGGGCACCGTCTTACTGCATAACGCGAAGGAGATGATGGACTTTACGAAGGGCGAGGAGAACCAACTCGAGACGGCCATCAAGGAGTTGCACGACGCGGGACTGAGGGTGGTGGTGGCTGGCTCGACTGTTGGAGAGCTCGCCATGCACTACCTCAACCAGTACGGCATCCTCGTTATTAAGATCCTCAGCAAATTTGACTTACGCCGTGTCTGCCGGGTCGTAGGTGCCACCCCTCTGGCCAGACTAGGCGCCCCTATGCCGGATGAGATGGGCTCGGTCGATGTTGTCGAGACGCTCGAGATCGGTGGCGATCGTGTGACAGTCTTTAGGCAGGAGGACGAGGTTACTCGGACGGCAACTCTCGTCCTCCGAGGCGCGACGCAGAACCATCTAGACGACGTCGAACGAGCGGTTGACGATGGTGTCAACGTGGTGAAGTCTATCACTCGTGACCCTAGACTAGTACCAGGTGCCGGTGCGACAGAGCTTCAGCTGGTAGAGAGAATACAGGCCCAGGCCGACAAGACCCCCGGTCTCGCCCAGTACTCTATCCGGAAGTACGGAGAGGCCTTCGAGGTGGTTCCGAGGACAATAGCGGAGAGCGCCGGTCTAGATGCGACCGAAGTGCTCAGCAGACTCTACACCGCACATCATAAGAGAGACGACTGGACAGCCGGTGTTGACATTGAGGTAAGCTATACCTACACTTAGGGACAGTGAACGGGTAGCTAATATCCCTTTGCAGAACAACGACGGTTCTGGCACGCTAGACGCCAGGAACGAAGGGATCCTTGATCTCATGGCTACCAAGTCGTGGGCTATCAAGCTGGCGACGGAAGCGGCACGGACCGTACTGTCTGTAGATCAGATTATTGTCGCAAGACAGGCTGGGGGACCAAAGCCCCCTGGACCCAACCCGAACTGGGATGAGGACTAGGTACAACCCTGAGTAGTCACGTGAAACGACATCGCCTCTTCTAATCCGGCAAATGGCCCAGCATTATGCGAGAGCCCTGGGCGGTCTGCCTACAATACCTAAGAGATCTTGATAAGGCATGTCAATACTTCCGATCCATCAGTCTTCATATAGCGACAATGCCGTAGCGATGACGGGCATACCACTTGATAAATTGCCTATAAACGGCAGCCCGTTTCGAGTAGTGTACAGGCGTTACGAGACTGCTCTGGTATTGCATTCACCTTTCCGCTCCATATCAACAGCAAACGACGAACTGTCACCTTCTTGTGTAGCGTACCTCGCTGTGTTGCGGTATCCTACTGGTAAAAGCTCTTTTCCATGCCGGCAGATATCGATATCTGCAGCACTTATCCGTACGTTTTCAGAGCACGGCAATTGTCGTCACGTCTTGTGCGGCGGGTCCTATAGTGTCCGACCAACTGTATCTATATGTCTTCTGCAGGGGAGAAGCAACAGTTGATTCACGTCTATCTGGTCTAATACCGGAGCGATGCGTCCCGACGAAGCATTGGTCTCTCCGAAAAATCTAATGCGTTCGTCGCCGTGTATGTTAGATCACCAACGATTCTCCCATATAACTGCATTTGCTGCCCCTGTGCCCACTTCCGAACGTAGCAGCCGCGATCGCTCCATCCAGTCGACGTTTGGCTCTCGCTCAACCGGTAATTGTATCCTAGCTTAGCAAGCCATGGATCGTGATCGCCCCTTGCCCAGTTTCGCTGATATAACTCAAGTATAAGTGGACATTGGTACGGACACCTTGATGGATATGCTTTCAATCCGTGCTGAGCGTCAGGAGACACTTTCTATTTTAAAACGCCAGGGAAGTGTGTATGACTATAGCTCCTCCTCAGGGTTGTGGCCTCGTTGATCGCCTCACTAGCGTGGGTACAGCCTTTTCGTGCCTTGCTTAGGTCAGATATGTCATCATGAAGAAGATTAAGCACATGTCGTCTATCGTTATGCTAGCTGGATGTAACAGTTACTGCACTATATACACCACGAGCAAAGGAGGACACCCATCACCCACCTTCGTTGCAATGCCTCCCTGGGGCTTGTCTACATTATCACCGGACATCTTTGTTGTCTGGATAGTAGCACGGATGGAAGAATAGGGGAAGGCAGTTGATGGGATCTGCCACAAGATGCTATAAGCGGGGACCGGAAATGATTAAGGGGGACATGGGAATCCAAAGCCATAGGAAACGTGAAGACGGGTTCACTCTGGCATGTTAACAAGATTGCTCCCCTACAACTTAGGACTCGATAAAGCCTCACATTAGCTAATGCCGTCTACCAGGTCAGAATTGTTAGCTAATCTTCTCATAGACCGCTGCCCAGATATAGGGGCGGCAGATTTCCCCAAGACCCGTGGCTCTGCTACTTTCCGTGGCTGGGCTACTACAGTTACATCGTCCATGGGTCGAGATGAATGCTGTTTTTTGCAGCTACTACTACAACGCATCGTGCCACAACATATACTTGCCGTGGAGGTTTTAGCTGGGCGGAAGCATGGACAGGCCTGTTAGATGGGAATTGATGTGACCCTCCACACAGGATAGACACAGCAAGCTAGCCTTCCGTCGTCACCTTTTCCGTGATGATATGCCTGGTACGGTGAAGTGTCATGGCACGCCTTACTCTGGTTGGGACGTAGTTGACGAGTTACCAGTCGTTGGGATGGGCCGCCGAAACCGAACACATCTAATGCACCTGAATGGCTGGATAGCGGTTTGTCAACTACTTCAGCATAAGATAGGGAAGGCCTCCAAAGAGGCCCTCCGGCACCGAGATAAACCGGCCAGGTGACCAATTACGAGCCCTTAACTCAAGGAGAAGAGCACATCTTCGTAGATGCGCCATTCCCGACATCACTTCCAGCAGTTAATGAGAGCAAAACACCCCGCCACGTAAGCAGAACTAGAATACAGCGGTCAGTATTCACACTAGAGGCGTAAGATAATGAACGCTCCTGTGAAACGGGATGGCGCCTTAGTAGCGAACAGGGCACCGTAGAGCAATAGCAGATACGAGGTACGAGCTTCCAGATATCGCCCAACTTCGCTTTGCGGATCAGCGAATGCAACCCTGCCGACAGTTACACTACTACTAGGTATTCCTTCGCTGAGCGTGTCATACACTAGGAACAAAGCACTTCTTAACGAAAGAGCGTATATGGCAAAGCGGAAACCAAAACTGGTTTGGTTTACACATGCCGCAAAGTTAGATTACGGCGGGATCGACCGCCCTATTAGGATGTCGTGTAAATGAAATCTAAGTCGAGCGCTTCAAAATAGTCTATCTTCCACCGCTGACATCCCCGTACAGCCGTGTATCTGTTAGGTACGAATCATCTGCCTATTGATGCGACAAGATTATACACCCCCTCTGAGGAGACGCTGGCGGAGAGGGGTGGTAGGAATGATTGGTAGGAATGATACAGCCACGGGCTCTTTACTGGGACACATGCGAGATGGCCCGTCCACCCAGTGGGTGAACTTGAGCCTTGCCTGTCTATTCTTAAAGTGTGTGGTAGGAAATGCATCCTACAAGAGGAGTTGCTACCCACACGATTAGGATTTGTGTAGCAGCAGATTAGGTCTTGGCTCTACACTACTACGCCGTATTACTGTAATGATCCCCATGTGCTCCCATGCTGGTAACGCCAGACGTCAATCGCATGCAACTTCGTAGCATCGTGAGTCGCGCCTATACTCAGCTTGCGACTTTGACTTTGACGGGACATGCTGAGCCAAATCTGATCAAGGTAACCCAGCTCTTGGGGGCAGAAATAAAATCCGAGCGTTCCGCGCCTTCCGCATCAGGTCGAGAGCGTTTGGCTGGGTTACACCACGTGGTAGCAGGGTGGTAGGCTCCAATGGGAACGATGGCCAAGCCTGATCAACATCACGTCAAGCCCCCTTCGAAAACACCTAGTAAGAAGGATAGTGACGAGGCTGTGTATGTGCAACAAAACGGGTAGTGCCGCCCCGAGAGGCACGTCTTACTCTGTGATTGTGTCCTGACACCACGCTGTGCTTCGGCATGTAACACGATATCCATGCCGAAAGAGGTTTTCAAGCGAGGGATATCGCTGAGTACTTAGGGCTTCATTCACTATAAGGAAAGATCGCTGGACCTTGTGACTGGCTGATACTGGTGGCGCTTGCACTACCTAGACCCGCACGAGCCGGCGTAACTGTTCCCTCATTCTTAGAGACACGTCTGATAGAGTATGGATGAGCACATTGAGGGTTAAGGGACTACTAGCCCGTGGGAATGCTTCGCTACTTAGCCCCATGTAAGGCAGCAGTGTGAAGCAGGAGCTATAGTGGGAAGAGCAAAATAAACGAAAATCTGCAATTTTCCCGCGAAAGGCTATTACTTGAGAATTTCGTATTTCATTAAAAAACTATTTGAAAAATATAGAATTAATGATATTTTCTCAGAATTAGCTGTTATTATATGGATTTATCGTAAAAGGTTTTAAGGCAATTAATTAATTATTTTATAATATTAGCAAATTAAATTATATAAAGTATTAAATTATTATTTATACATATTAGTTAGTATATTTTAGGCGTACGTTAATATAGAACGTATATATAAAATATTAATAAATTTATATTAATAGTAAAACTAAATATAACGTACCACACCATTGAACGGGCCAAACCATTGAACGGGCCAAAATCTCACACCTCGCAACAATCAATCCAAATCATTCAACCACCACACTTTAAATCGATTCCAATTAATCGAATACTTCTTTGCTAACTGTCTTTACAGCTTCCGGACAAGTGCACGCATTATATCAAGGCTTATTGCGGACGCCAGATTGCTATTCATTCTTCCTAAGCCGACCGCAACCGACCAACTTTAGCAGCTATTAGCAGCAATTCTTTGCCACAACCTTTCTGCTGGCTAAAAGAACTTGTTCATCCTATATAGTACGTATTCCTTTTTCTAGGAAACGTTTGTTTTAATCATTTAATTATATAGGTTCCAAGTTATTGCGAAATCAAGTCCGATACGCCCTGTTACACGACCTATTACACGCCTTATTACACGCCCCGCACGGACCTTCCATACCCCTCCAACGCGTTCCTAACGTACTTTTAATACCTCCTACAATACGTTCTCCGACCTTTATCTTTAACGTATTAAAGCCGGACAAGAAATGCTCGCGTATTTGGGTTAAGGATTCGGTCGAGAATAATTATCTAATCGGTCGGCTTTGGGTCGTACGAATTAAGGGTAATATTAGCCTAGACGCGTTAAAAGGTAATCGGTCGCGGGCAGGTTGGGTAGGGGAAATAACAACATAACGTCCGCAACAAGCCTTGATATAATGCGTGCACTTGTCGAGAAGCTGTAAAGACAGTTAGCAAAGAAGTATTCGATTGATTGGAATCAATTGGATATGTTGTGGTTGAGTTATTTAGATTAGTTGTTGCGAAGTGTGGGATTTTGGTCCGTTCAATGGTTTGGCCCGTTTAATGGTGTGGCACGTTAACGTATTACACAAGTTCGCGGCCCAAACAAGCTCGCGGCCCTTTTTTGGCACCTTGCAACAATAAACTCAAATAACTTAACAATAACATATCGCATAGATTAAAATCAATCAGATTTTTTTTCGCTAAACGTATTTACAACTTTTATATAAGTACGCGCATTTTGTCCGGGCTTGCTGCAGACGTTATATTTCCGTTCCTTGGTTTTAACCCTTTTGCGACGACCTTTTCCAGCTGCAGTTGGCTGCATTTTTTTTACCAGCTTTTTTTTTTGGCTAAAAAAACTTGTTCCTTTTGTATAGTAAGTGTTTTTCCTTTTTAAAAACGTTTATTTTTGATTTTACGACGTTTGCTTAAAATATAATTTGTTTCGCATAATTAGACTTTTTTTTCTCGGAAAAGAACGGCTTTATGTAATAATAACATATAACTTTTTGTTACAAAATTAACGGATTTAAATATTTTTGTTGGCGAGCTACCTTAATAATTTTTGATTTTTCTTTTGTAAGTATCATCCTTGTTTTGTTGCTTTATAGATATTTTTAGGGGTTTTCGTAAGGGGTGAAATAAAACCGGCGGAGGTTAACGGGGAGACGGTCGGCGTAGACACAATTAAAAGAATTTCTAATTCGGAAAAAACGTTATTAGGATTAAATAAAACAAAACCAGCTTTTACGAATCCAGATTTAATATTATCGGACGTTATGGCAGCTTGGAACGCGTCGTAAAAGCCGGCGAAAAAAACTTTTTTTTAATAATATAGGTATAATAACGTCGCATTAGATTTTCGATATACCGCGAATAAACGCGTTTTAAAACAACGAAAACAAGATATATTAAAAGGTTAAAATCGATGCGAAAAATGCGCGGGCATACAAAGCGTAATAATATTGTTATTAATATAATACTTTTCGAATTCCATCGAATGGTAATTTTCGTGGCCGTCGAAAATAAGGAAACGTTTCGAACTTTTCGTAGGCGTCCGAATAGGTTTATTAAAATGCTGGATTTATTCGAAACATAATTTATTTGTTATTTAGCTATTCTTATTTAATGCGATTTTTAATCGGCTATTAATAATGGGTTATCGCGGTATTAGGACTTAAGATAATTTTTTCCCGTTATAATAATAAATAACGGTATAGCTTAACTTTAGTAATTAATAGCTTAAATAATTATAACTTATTTTTCGTTTCTTTATTACGTTTGTTTAAGTTTTTTACGTCTTTCGGCACTGGTAATTACTATACCCGTTATTATAAGAAGCTTTATTAAAACTCCAGTCTCGTCGAAGTTGTAAATATTTTTTTTACGATGTCGTATTTCGCGATTGTAATCCGAATAAGCTTAAATTACTTACGAAATATTTCTGGATTTTCGGATAAAACCCGTTAATAATTAACTTTTCGATTTAAACGCGTTTAATTTAATTTAATTTAATTTATTATTATTATTATTATTTTTTTTTTTTTTTTTTTTTTTTTTTTGCCGTTTAACAAAGTTCGACGTCCAGTTAACTTTAACGCGTATCGTAACGCGTTAGGCAAGCAGCAAATTTACTATATTTTCAACGTACTAAAGCCGGATAGGAAATGCTCGCGTATTTAGGTTAAGAACTTTTTCGATAATGGATTTCTTTTCGGTTGCCGTCAATTTTAGCAGATAGGAGATAATATCGGCTCAGGCGCATCTGTTACGATATCGGGCTTTTAAAGTCGTTTCGGCAATTTCGTATATAGAACTAAGCTTCTTGAAACTAAGTTTTAGGGTTTGTTTTTTAGCTTGAATGGCTAGGATTAATTTAGAATTTTTTTATAAGACGTTCCATATTTTTGGTGTTATATAATAAATCAACAAAGATAAATAATTGAAATGTTGAGAAATTTAGGCCGCGAGCTTGTTTGGGCCGCGAACTTGTATAGTACGTTAACTATCTTTTAATATTAATTATTTAAACTAATAGTTATATATAACTAACCGGTTTTTGTTATTAATTAAGTTTAAATACTATAACTATATTTTCGTTTTAAACTAGTGTTCTGCTTTACATTTACGCTATAACTGTAATACTAACTTTGTTACGGAACCACATGAGGTACTGTTTGCAACGCCGAAACTCATGGAGCCGACCTCGCCCATCTTATCAGCTGCCCCCCCCCCCTCAGATATTATCATGATATATCACATAAGGATCTTGGAGGAGGCGTAGTAATGTGGTTAACTTGGAATGTAACATGTAGGAGCCCGAATTACTGTGAGGTAGCCATCGTGATCGCCGAACGGGCTGTTTTAGGCAGTTGCCTGGGAAAGTGGTCTGAATAAATGAATATGAAGACACAGAGAGCAGTTATATGCACTTATTGTACTGATCCTCGACTACTTCTTGAAGTCACAGGCTAAGCGCCTTACGCGGTAGAGGCTTTGAGCGAGCATAATGGATCCAAGGGGCGGCGGTTGTCGGTTGTCGCAGATGTAGCGCCCCCTTACTGGACGTAGCCATGCGCTTCTTCCTCTACGGCCGGAGGTCTCACTCCAAGAGCTGGGAGACGATCAATGTCCAAGTAAAGATTCGATGCGACACGCCCCGTCTCGCTGACAACAGGTGCTTATTGGAGAGGTACAATGTCGTCTTTGTCATACACCCACCTGCGAGGGTAGGAATCTTTCGAGTCAACGGCCTCCAGGTCGCTGACTGAAGGCTACTCCTCATTCCCCGCCCGACAGCCAGTCGGATTGCGCTGAATGACCCGCCTGCATAGGTGGGTGACTTGCAGCCGAGCTATCCAGATATGTAGATACTGCACCTTCAGGTATTGTGTGAGCTGGGGCGGCTGGGGCCCAGGCGCATCCATGGGTACAGTAGGAACGGGTGGGAAGATATCTCTTACATATTTGCAAGGGAGGCGAGCGAGGGACATGCAATTCTGGTGGCCTTGTCAGTATACTTCAGGGCTATGCCACAACTTCTTATCCTAGAGTTTCGCCAACCGGTTCCGATTGGAACAGTCGAGTCCCAAGGCACACAAGGCACCAACCTAAAGTAACTATTAAGGCTGTGGACAGCTCTACTGGGGCAGATCTCTGCAACATATGCATGCGGTAGGCAGAGCGGGAAGTTATGGATCTACATACATACTATATGCATGTACCTAGATCAGGTCGATAGGCGCATGCGTACCTGTATCGTGTGTGTATTCCGAATTGTTCACGTGGCATTAGTACAGGATCCCGAGTTTCGCTTAAGGTTAGGTACATACGTACGGGACCGGCCTTCCCCGGGTCTACCAAGAGTAATCCAGGAACTTGAGCAGGGAGTATCCTTGTGGAGGGGGGGGGCTTGTTCGTTTAAGGATGGGAGGCGGGCTATTCTATTCCGCTTGGGGTTGAATGGACATACCAATCACAAGTTCAACTCCTGTAACAAGGTATGTATGTATGAAATTGACAGGCCCTTGGTGCTTCATGTTTGGTCCCGGGTAGAATGGCATGACTCGGACGGCCGAGCAGTGGTCTCACTTCTCAATAGACGATTTCGATATGCTGCCATTTGGCGATCTGTACTGGAAAGGATTGGTAAATTTACCTTGGCGGAATCTACGTGGGCGTGGGACTGTAGCAGGACAGCCAGGCCATTATTCGGTTGCAACTATAGGTACCTACTTATGCACTTACTAATAAGTAATGTAGTTTCCCAATCGACTATGATGCCGGCGGAAATTGCGATATTAATGACGGTTCTTGGAGATCGCAAGAGGAAAGCCGGCCCTTTCGGGCTTGGGTGTGGGGAGTTTCATACTTTATCTGTGCATGTAGGCTATCATCCTCCTATGTATATGGAAGCGTTTGAAGGTTTCTAGATGCGAAACAACGCTCATTCTGCTTATGGCACCGGAATCTCTTTTAGCCTTAAGACCATTCAGCGATGGAAAACAGCTATACTAGGCAAGTCCAAGAATTCCTTAATGAGGTAGATATTCCTGCTGCTTTTATGAACTGAAAAAGTGTGTTGTAGAATTTCCAAGCTGACCTTCGAGATCTCAATCTGGGGTAAGATTGAATTTGATACGTGATTCTTTAAGAAACCTGCTTCCAAAACACTGCTCCTTTGTGCTTAAATAGAATCCATAGACGATACTTACGACCGATACCGCAGCCTTCGGCTATTTATCGAACCCTTGAATATTACAGATGGGACCAGTATTCATGGAGAATTCGTTATGGCGAGGATTCATGGAAGGTGATTCGCTATCTGGCTTCCTGGGCAGCGCACAACAATAAGCCTTGGACCACTCCTGACCCTTGAAGCGCTTCGACAGTTAATGTCGGTTCCGCCGACTTCTCCACATTCCTGAATTAACCGTTATTGGTTAGAAGTCAAGATCGCCTTTCCCTTGCGATTGCTCAGCATCTGATCTGAATCCGACGAAGCGTTCCATTGCTATCTACCGCCCGGGCAGTGACCCGGTCTGGACCTTCGTTTTAACGTCGTCCAATCCATCCCCGCCTCTATATGTATACAGTTCGTAAGAGTTAGAGGTTTATATCCCATTGGGCGTGAATTAAGCGGGCCTTGTCCTTGGTAAGGGGTCTGCTCGGGGGAGGGGCAGTGCGGAGGAGGAGAAACACAGATCTGCAAGTGATTTGTTAGTTTTCCTTTCCTAGTAAGCCAAGCTTTTCCCACGATACAATATGCCACGTGCAAATGTATGCAGGTACGAAGTACGGTTCTGCCGTCAGCGCTGTCCTCATACATATAAAGGTACCTACATTATATTGGTACTTACATTCACTATCCCATAAAGTTCTGGTGCCATCTTCCTAAACACTTTGCCGATACCTGAGACTGCAGATTACAGTAAATATGTAGGGCAGTTACGAAGCATTGGTTATAGAAGATGACTCTTCCTGATTCACGGTTTAATAGGGCATCGTAAAGGACGTGCTTTGCAGCCTTAGGAAGGTGCTTATAGTACTTGCCTATAGGTAAAGTGTGGAGGGAGTTATTAAGTCGGTAGAATATACCCATATTACTCACTACGCAGGTATGTATCTATCATATCCGCTTAGCGTTGTGTAACTTGCTTTTTTGGAGTGCCATGTATTGTCTTGTCTTGAAATGGGACTTCCAGATCTACGTGGGGTATATAACAGTAATGAGCGACAAATTTGAATTTAGTTCAGATGTCACATTGCAGGGACGCCCGGCACTAACCTGGGTGTAACTGCATGCGTCAACGCTGTGTCCTCCGCTTCACCGCCCGCCCCGATGTTCCATTCTCCGGTGTATGAGGAGTTGAAATGGAACAAGAGCAACCACGAGGCGGCCCGGCTGATCTTACTAGTCAGGCGCTAGTCAATAGAAATGGCGTACTCCACCGCCAACCCCTCCAAAATATCATATAATTTATATATAAATAGAGAAACAATGGGAATTATATACGATTTTATGTAAATAAAACCTTAAGAATGTATCTTATGATAAATTTAGTGGTTAGTCTAGTATAGTACGCATTATTTTTTATTATTGATAAAAATCTTTTATTATTATAGCGTATTATACTAGCAAGCGGATTAAAATTTTACACTTCGCAACAACAAATTCAAATTAATTAATTCTAACTCATGAAATCAATTTAAAACATTAGGATTCTTTTTTACTAAATGTATTACAGCCTCTTTTTATATAAATAACATGTATTATATTCGAGTTTACTATAAACGCTATACTTTTTATTCATTTAACTCTTTTATGACGATTACGTCTTTAACCGTTATTAACTGGATATCTTTTACCGTATGTCGACAGTTGTAGTAATTTATTAGAAGACGTTGAAAAGAACAAACGGGCTTTAATTTATAGCTCCATAATCGCAAGGACAAAAGAACTAAAATCTATATATAGCTGCTCTCCTACTTTTAGTTGTAGGACAGAACAGATAACAATTAAAAGTCTCTACTAGTCTGGAGAATCGCAACACTTTGCCGACACTACCTTTCTTTTTCAGCTAGAAAGTTTTCCCGTTTTTGGCTAATGCATAATATTTGCTTTTTAAAAACGTTTATTTTTAATCTTTCGATGATTGCTTAAAATATAGTTTATTTTGCGTAATTCACCACTTTTTCTTTTTAAAAAAATATTATATATTAAAATAATATAACCTCGTATACAAGTAGTCTAGATGTACAAGTAAGCTGAATAGTTGTTAGCATTCGCAACAACAACATATCGCATTAATTCAAATTAATCGGATTCTTTTTCGCAAAACGTCTTTACAACTTCTTTATAAGTGCGCGTATTATATCCGGGCTTGCCGTAGACGCTACATTTCTATTCCTTGGTCTTAACCCTTTTACAGCGACTAGCTTTAGCCACTATTAGCTACATTTTTTTGCTACCTCCTTCTCTTTGAGCTAGAAAAGCTTATCCTTTTTATATAGTAAGTATTTCTCCTTTTTAAAAATCTTTGTTTTTGATTTTTCGAAGATTATATAAAATATAATTAGTTTCGCAAAATTAAGCGTTTTCTTCTCGAAGAAAAGTAATTTCGTATAAAAGTAATAAGTTACTTTTTATCAAAAACCAACCGATTTAACGACCTTTGTTAACGAACTACCTTGATAATTTTCTAATCTTTCTTTATAAATAACGTTTTGTTTTCGTTATTTCCTTAATATTCTTAAGACTTTTCGTAAGCGGGAAACGGATAAAACCGGCAGAGAGTAGTAGAGAAACGGTCGGCGTAGATATAAGTAGAAAAACCTCTAATTCGAAAAAAAAAACCGTTATTAAAATCGTATGGAACAAAATTAGCTTTCGCAAATCTAGATTTGATATTATCGGACGTTATAGCAGCTTTAAACGCGTCGTAAAAGCCGGAGAAAAAAAAATTTCTTTGGTAATATAGGTATAATAACGTCGTATTAGGCTTTTGATATATCGCAAATAGACGCGTTTTAAAACAGAAAAAAAAGATACGTTAAAAGGTTAAAGCCGATACGAAAAATGAGCGGGTATACAAAGCGTAATAATGTGGTAATTCGCGCAATATTCCTCGCATTCCATCGAATAATAGCTTTCGCAGCTGTCAAAGATAAAAAAAACGATTCGAACCTTCTGTACGCAGCCGAATATATTTGTCAAAATACTAGATTTATTCGAAACCCAAGTTATTTCTTATTCAGTTATTATTACTTGATATATTTTTCTAATCGGCTATTAACAATAAGTTATTTCAGTACTAGAACCTAAGTTAATCTTTTCCTACTATAATAATAGATAACAATATATTCTAACTTTGGAAATTAGTAACCTAATAATTATAACTTATTTTTGATTCCTTTATAGCACTTATTTAAGTTTTTTACGTTTTTCGACATTGGTAAGTATTATGCCCGTTTCTATGAAAAGCTCCATTAAAAATCCGGTTTTGTCGAAGTTATACATATCCATTTTTACGATATTATATTTTGCGATAATAGGCCGAACAAATTCGAACTATTTACCAAATGTTTCTAGATTTTCGCATAAAACCCGCTAATAATCGATCCTCCGATTTAAACGCGTTTAAAGATTTTTTGCCGTTTAACAAAGTTCGACGCCTAGTTAATTTCGACGCGTTTTATAACGCGCTGAGTGGGTAGTATATTGGCTATATCTTTAACGTACTAAAGCCAGACAGGAAACGTTCGCATATTTAGATTAAGAATTCCGTCGATAATCGATTTTTCTTCGGTCGGCGTCAATTTTCGCGTTTTGGATATATGGTTGCTTTGAGAAGGTGTACCAGTATATTATATCTGTAAAGCAAAATAGACAACTTTATATATAGAACTAAGTATCGCATAACTAAGTTTCAGGTTTCGTTTTTTAGTTTGAATATCTAAGTTTATTTTCGCTTCTTATATAAGTCGTTCTATATTGTTGTTATTGAGAAATAGATAATTAGAGTTAGGTAATTAGAATGTGTCAAAAATTATCCTAGTTACTTGTACATCCAGACTACTTGTATATGACGTTAATATACTATACTATTAAACGGTTCAAACTAGTGAGCGGACCCTTTTTTAGCACTTTGCAATAGCAAAGTCAAATAACACAACTATAACATACTAAATCAATTTGAATCAATCGGATTCTTTTTCGCTAAATATATTTACAGCTTTTTTACAAGTACGCGCATTATATCCGGCTTGCTATAAACGCTATACTTTCGTTTTTCCGTTTTAACCCTTTTGCGACGACTTGCTTTAGTTGCTGTTAGTTAAGTTTTTTTTACCACCCCCTTTTCTTCGATTAGAAAGTTTATCTCTTTTGTATAATAAAGATTTTTTCTTTTTAGAAACATTTATTTTTACTTCTCTGACGTTTGTTTAAGATATAGTTCCTTTCGCGTAATTAGCCGTTTTCTTTTTAAAAAAAGCAATTTCGTATAAAAGTAATAAGTTGCTTTTTATTAAAAAACTAGCCGATTTAACAATTCTTATTAACGAACTTCTTTGATAGTTTCCCTTTTTTTTTTTTGCAAGTAATGTTTTTATTTCGTTACTTTCTTAATATTTTTAAAGGTTTTTGCGGACGAGAAACGAATAGAACCGTCAAAATTTAGCGAGAAGACGGTCGGCGTAAGTACAACTAGAAAAACTTTTAATCCGGAAAAAAGTTATTAAAATCGAATAAAACAAGACTAGCTTTCGCAAATCTAGATTAATATTATCAGACGTCATGGCATCTTTAAACGCGTTATAAAAGCTGGTGAGCAAACCTTATTTGATAATATATGTATAATAACGTCGCATTAGGTTTTCGATATATAACGAATAAACGCATTTCAAAATAAAAATTTAAAATATATTAAAATACTAAAGCCGATGTAAAAAAATACCCAGATATACAAAATATAATAATATCGTAATTAACGCAATATTTTTCGAATTTTATCGAATAGTAACTTTCGTAACCGATGAAAATAAAGAAATATTTCGAATTTTTCGTATACGTTTAAAATATGTTTATTAAAATACTAAATCAATTTTAAGCTCAATTTACTTATTACTTAGCTATTATTACTTAATGCGATTTTTTAAGCGGCTGCTAGTAATAAGTTATCGCGGTATTAAGTCTTAAAATAATTTTTTCCCGTTATAATAATAAATAGCAGCAAATATTAACCTTAAAGATTAATAGCTTAAATAATTATAACTTATTCTTTATTTTTGTATTAATCTTATTTAAGTTTTTTACGTCTTTTGATATTAGTAATTGCTATGCCGTTATTATAGAAAGCTTTATTAAAAATCTAGTTTTATCGAAGTTATAAATGTTATTTTTTATAATACTATATTTTGTAATAATAACCCGAATAAGTTCGAACTATTTACGAAATATTTCTGAAATTTCACATAAGATCCGTTAATAATCGATTTTTCGATTTAAATATATTTAAATTTTTTTGTGGCTGAATAAATTTCGACGTCTAGTTAATTTCAACGCATTTAATAACGCGTTAAGGAAGTAATAAATTCGCTATATCTTTAATATATTAAAGCCGGACAGGAAACGCTTGTATATCTAGGTTAAGGGTTTGGTCAACAATTGATTTTTCTCCGGTCGCTGTCAATTTCTACAAAAGAGAAATAATATCGGTTCGAGCGCATCTACCGTAATATCGGGCTGTTAAGGTCATTAAAGCAACTTTATATATAGAACTAAGTTTCGCATAATTAAATTTCGGGTTTCGTTTCTTAGCTTAAATGGCTGGGTTCATTTTTGCTTTTTTAGTAAGTCGTTCTATATTGTTAGTATTAAGAAATAAGTAATTAAATATAAGTAATTAAAATGTTTAACGTCTCGGATAAGCATTTCGGATAGACAAGCATTTCGGATGGTCTTTGGCACCTCGCAACAACCAATTCAAATTACTTAACCACAACACATCAAATCAACTCAAATCAATCGAATACTTTTTTGCTAACTGGATCTACAGCTGCTATCCAAGTGCACGCATTATATCAAGGCTTATTACGGACGCTATATTGCTATTTCTTCCTTTCAACCCGTCTGCGACCGACTACTTTCAATCGTTATTAGCAGCAATTCTTTGCCACAATCTTTCTGCTGGCTAAAAATTTTTCTTCATTCTATATAGCAAGTATTCATCTTTTTAAAAAACGGTTGTTTTAATTATTTAATTACGTAAGTATCGAATTGTTGCGAAAAAAAAGTTCGACACGCCCTGCCATACGCCCTGCCACACGCTCTACCATACGCCCCGCCATACACCGACGCGCCCTGCGAGACGCCCCGTAACGCGCATTTCAGTACGCCTTCCAACACGTTCCCCAACGTATATCTTCAACATATTTAAGCCGGATAAAAAATGCTCGCGTATATAGGTTAAGGACTCGGTTAATAATCGTTTTCTCGTCGGTCGGCTTTCGTTCTTGTAAAATGGGGGTAATATTAGCTTGGACGCGTTAAGAACGGTCTGTAGCAGACTGGCTAAAGAGGAAGAAATAGCAACATGGCGTCCGCAACAAGCCTTGATATAATGCGTACACTTGGAAAGAAGCTGTAGATCTAGTTAGCAAAAAAGTATTCGATTGATTTGAGTTGATTTAATGTGTTGTGGTTAAGTAATTTGAATTGGTTGTTGCGAGGTGCCAAAGACCATCCGGAATGCTTATCCAAGACGTTATAAAAATTGGTCCGCTTACTAATTTAGAGCGTTTAATAGTGTGGCACGTTATTACTTTTATATTAAAAAACTTCGATTTATTTATTTTGTTAGCGAGCTATTATATTAGTTTTTAAGCTTTTGTCAGCAGTTGTAATATTTGTTGTAAGAACGTTTGAAGAGAACAAACGGGTTCTGTTTATAGCCCTAAAATTGCAAAGACAAAGGAGCTGAAGGCTATATATGGCTGTTCTCCCACTCGTAGTTGTAGAATAGATCAGACATCAACTAAGAGAGTCTCTTCTAGTATGGAGAATTGCAACACTTTGCCGACAGCTTTTTTATAAATATCGAGTTTTTACTATTCTGCAAATATTTTTAATAACTTTTATATATGGAAAAATAAAACCGGTAAAGATAACCGAAAACACGGTCGGTGTAAGTATAATTAAGGAAATTTTTAATTTAAAAAACAGTTATTAAGCTTAAATAAAATATGGCGAATTTTTATAAATCTAGATTTAATACTATTAGACGTTATAGCAGTTTTAAATATCTTGTAAAAGCTAGTAAGAAAATTTTCTTTTATAATATAACGTCTTATATTATTAAACAGCTTAAACTACTGAACGGCTTATTTTTTAGCACCTCGCAATAACAAATTCAAATAACTTAATAACAATACATTGCATTCATTAATATTAATCGGATTTTTTTTCACTAGACGTATTTACAGCTTTTACATAAGTACGCGCATTATGTCTAGGCTTGCCGTAAACACTATATTTTCGTTTCTTGGTTTTAACCCTTTTGCGACGACTCGTTTTAGCTGCTATTGCTTGTATTTTTTCACCACTCCTTTCTTTTTAGGCTAGCTTATCTCTTTTATATAATAAGTATTTCTTCTTTTTAAAAACGTTTGTTTTTGGTTCTACGACGTTTGCTTAAGATATGGTTCGTTTCGCACAATTGGATATTTTTTTTCCCAAAGAAAAGCAACTTTGTACAAAAGTAACAAGTTACTTTTTGTCAAAAGATTAGCCGATTTAACGACTCTTGACGAGTTACTCTGATATCTAATCTTTTTTTGTAAGTAACGTCCTTGTTTCGTTACTTCCTTAATATTTTTAAGAGTTTTTACGAGCGGAGAACGAATGGAACCGGCGGAGGTTAACGGGGAGACGGTCAGCGTAGACACAATTAAAGAAACTTCCAATTTGAAAAGAACGTTATTGGGATCGAATGGAACAAAACCAGCTTTTGCGAATCTAGATTTAATGTTATCTAACGTTATAACAGCTTGGAATACGTCGTAAAAGCCGGCAAGAAAATCTTTTTTAGTAATATAAGTATAATAGCGTCGCATTAAGTTTTCGATGTACTGCGAATAAGCGCGTTTCAAAATAGAAAAACAAAATATGTTTAAAAGGTTAAAGCTGATACGAAAAATACGCGGACATATAAAGCGTAATAATATCGTATTCAGCAGAATATTTTTTCGAATTTTATCTATTAATAGCTTTAGTAGCCGTCGAAAATGAAAAGGCGTTTCGAACTTTTCGTACACGTCCGAGTATATTCGTTAAAATGCTAGATTTATTCGAGACTTAATTTATTTCTTCTTCAATTATTATTACTTTATGTAATTTTTTTTATCAGTTGCTGGTCATAGGTTATAGCGGTATTAGAACTTGAAATAAAAATTTCTCGCTATAATAATAAATAACGGTATAGTCCAACTTTAAAAATTTACAGCTTGGATAACTGTAATCCATTTTTTTATTTCCTTGTTGTGTTTGTTTAAGTTTTTTACGTTTTTCGGTATTAGTAATTACTATGCCCGTTACTATAAGAAGCCTTATTTAAAATCTAGTTTCGTCGTAGTTGTAAATAACCTTTTCTGTAATACTGTATTTTACGATAATAGCCCGAATAAGTTCGAACTATTTGAAAATCTTTCTGGATTCTCGTATAAGATTCGTTAATAATTGATTTTCCGATTTAAACGCGTTTGGGATTTTTTTGCCGTATAACAAATTTCGACGCTCAGTTAATTCTACCGCGTTCTATAACGCGTTAGGCAAGCAATAAATTAGCTATATCTTCAATGTGCTGAAGTTGGACAGGAAACGTTTGCGTATCTATGTCGAGAATTCGGTCGACAATCGATTTTTCTTCGGTCAGCGTCAATCTCTGTTTAAAAGGAAGTATATGAGTTCGGACGCGTTTACCGTAATATCGGGCCTTTAAGGTTATTTAAGTAACTTTATATATAGAACTAAGTTTCGTATAACTAAGTTTCGGGTTTCGTTTCTTAGCCTGAACGGCTAGGTTCATTTTCGCTTCTTTAGGAAGCTGTTCTATATTGTTGGTGTTGAGAAATGGGCAATTAAAGTTGAATGATTCGAATGATTAAAAAATTGAGCCGTTTAATAGTATAAGTCGTTCAATAGTATGAGACGTTAAATATATCTCCTTAAAGAAAACGTAACCGTATAAACAAAATTAGATAAAATAATAGATTGCTACTTTAATTACTAGGCTTTACTAATCTATCTCTTTTGCAATTCCTATCTACGCCGATTCTTGTCGAAATTCTGGACCGTTTTCGCAATCTAGAGTAGCCGGGCAAACTATCGCTCGTAGTTCTCCAGTATATATCGTTTTAAAATTTGAACTTCGAAGTTATTAAGCCGGTTACTGTTTTTCTCTTCTAGTTTTTATTTTTCTATTTTAAAACGCGCTCATTTGCTAGATATCGAAAATTTAATATGACGCTATTATACTTATATTACTAAAGAAAATTTTCTTGCTAGCTTTTATAACAGGTTTAAAGCTGCTATAACTTCCGACGATATCAAATCTAGGTTTGTAAAAACTAGCCTTATTCCATTCGATCCCAATAACGTTCTTTCCAAGCTCGAAATTCCTCCAGTTATATATACGCCGACCGTCTTCTCGCTTACCTCCGCTGGTTTAATTTTCTGCCGGCGAAAACCCATAAAACTATTCGTAAAGCGATAAAACAAGGACATTATTTGCCTTTAAAAATGTCGGAAATAAAAACTTGCCTACAAAAATAGTTAATTTATCTAATCTTTTAACTAAAAATAACTTTTTACTTTTATATAAAATTGCTTTTCTTTGAAAAAAAAACTGCTTAATTACGTAAAACGAACTACATTTTAAGCAAACATCGAAGAACTAAAAACAAACGTCTTTAAAAAGGAAGACCACTTATTATATAAAAGGGACGAACTCTTCCAGCCGAAAAAAAGACAATAAAAAATACAATAATAACTAAAAGCAATTATCGCAAAAAGGTTAACACGAAGGAACGGAAGTGTAGCGTCTACGGTAAGCTCGAACAGAATACACGTACTTATAAAAAAGCTGTAAACATATCTAACGAAAAATATTTTCCGATTAATTTGAATTAATTTAACTTATTTAGGTTAAATAATTTGAATTTGTGATTGCGGAATACTAAAAAAGTCCGACTCGCTTCTCTGTCTGACTCGCTTATTCGAAATGTTACAATTATAATTTATTTCTTATAACGTCTCGGATAAGCGAACGGCTCGTTTCTAGGAACCTCGCAATAACTAATCTATATAACTCAACTACAACATATCAAATTAATTCCAATTAATCGTATTCTCTTTCGCCGACCGTATATACGGCTTTTAAACAAGTATACGCATTATATTAAGGCTTGTTACGGAAGTTATATTGCTATTTTTCCTTTTAATCAATGTGCAACCGATTACTTTCAACAGCTATTAGCAGCAATTTTTTACTATTAACTTTTCTGCCAGCTAAAAGAACTTGTTTATCTTATATAATAAGAAAAAATTTTAGGAAAACGTTTATTTTAATCTTCTAATTGCGTAGTATTGAGTTATTGTGAAATTAAGTCTAATACGTCCTATACCAAGCGCTGTATTATACGGACGTATCCCTGCGAAATGTCCTTATAGGAACTCCTAATACGCTCTTTGACGCTGTTTTAACGAGTTCTATAATATATTTTCCGACGTATATCTTTAACGTATTAAATTCGAACAAGAAATACTTGTGTATTTAGGTTAAAAATTCGGTCGAAAATAGTTATCTAGTTGGTCGGCTTTGCGTCGTGCGAAATAGGAGTAATATTGGCTTAGACGCGTTAAAAAGTAATCGATTACGAGCAGGTTAAAGGAAAGTAATAGCAACGTGGCGTTCGTCATCAGCTTTGATATAATGCGTGTATTTGTTCAGAAGCTGTATACACGGTCGGCGAAAAACGACACGATTAATTAGAATTAATTTGATATGCTGTGGTTGAGTTATATGAATTAGTTATTACGAGGTATTTAAAAACGAACTGCTCGCTTGTCTGAGCCGTTCGCTTATCCGAGACGTTATACTAAGCTTATAAAAGTTTTTAATACTTTTAATATTAGACGTTATTATATACGTTGCTATAAACCTTTATTAAAAGTTTTATACAGTCGAAGTTGTAAATATAAATTTCTACGTATCGTATATTGCCATTGTAACTCTAATAAGTTTAAAGTATTTGCGAAACACTTTTTAATTTTCGTATAAAATGCTTTAATAGTTGATTTTTTAACATTATTTATTTATTTTTATTTACTTTATTTATTCATTCATTTATTCATTCATTCATTTATTCATTCGTTCATTCATTTATTCATTCGTTCATTCATTTATTCTTTTTCTTTCTTTCTTTCTTTCTTTCTTTCTTTCTTTTTTATTATTATTTTTCTTTTTCTCTTTTATTTTATTTTATTTTAACTATATAATAAATTTTGACACCTATTTAACTTTAACCCGTTTTATAATACGTTTGATACGTAATAAATTTGCTATATTTTTAATATACCAAAGCCGGATAAAAAAAGATTATGTATTAAAGTTAAACACTTATTCGATAATAATTTTTTTTCAATCGGCGTTAATTTTCGCAAATTAAAGATAGTATAGGTTCGGACGTATTAATCGTAATATCTAGATTTCAAAGTCGTTTCGGAAATATTATACATAAAATATAGCTTTTAGAGCTAAGTTGGAAGTTTTTTTTCTTAATTTAAGTAGCGAAGTACATTTTAGGTTTTTTATAAAGCGCTTTATTTTATTGAAGTTAAGTGATATATAAATTAAGTGAAATGTTTAAAATTTCAAGAAATTTAGGCTCTTTTCTGGTCTAGTCTACTCGCTGTTATAGTATCTTAATATTAATTTGAAGATAAAATTATACCGCCTTTTACTTATTATATCTTATAGTTTTTTAAAACTTTTTAAGCTTTTAATTTAGCATTATATTATATTATTAACGTCTATAGTTATTATTTCAGATCTGGAATAGACTTCTCTAAAAATATATAGTAGAAATTAAGAAGTTCTACTTTTATAATAACGTACTATACAAACGAGATAACGTACCACATAAGTGAGCTGCATACACAAGTAAGCTGCACACTTTTTGGCACTGTGCAACAATCAATCCAAATTACTCAACCACAACATATCGCATTGATTCCAATTAAACGTATTCTTTTTCGCCGTCCGTATTTACAGCTTTTGGACAAGTGTACGCATTATACCAAGGGTTATTACGGACGCTATATTGCTATTCCTTCCTGCTAACCTATATGCGACCAACTAGCCCCTAACCCGTTCAAGCTAATATCACCCCCATTTCGAACGAATAAAAGCCAACCGACAGAAAACTTATTATCCGACGAATAACCAATCCAAATATACAAGTCCTTCCATCCGAATATAATACGTTAGGAGTATATATATCGGGAAACGTGTTAAAAGAGGGATTTGAAAACGCGTTATGGGACGGATTACGAAACGTATTAAAGACGTATAACGGTATTGTAGAGCGTATTATAAAACGCGTTGCAGGACGTATCGGTATTAATTTTGCAGCAACTCGGTTCTACGTAATTAAACGATTAAAATAAACGTTTTCCAAAAAGATAAACACTTGTTATATAAAATAAACAAGATTATTTAGCCAGTAGAAAGGTTGTAGCAAAGAATTACTGCTAACAGCTACTAAAGTTGGTCGGTCGCGGTCGGCTTAAGAAAAAGGAATAACAACCTAGCAGACGCAACAAGCAAGCCTTAATATAATGCGTACACTTGTTAGAAAGCTGTAGATACAGCCGGCGAAAGAAAATACGATTGATAGAAATTAAGACGATATGTTGCGGTTGAGTTATTTAGATTCATTGTTACGCAGTGCCAAAAAGTGTGCAGCTTACTTATATATGCAGCTTACCTATATGGTACGTTATACATATAAACGAACTATGTAGTTTTTTTATCATTCTAATTCTTTAACTTTCATCATTTATTTTTCAATAACTATAACATGAAACAGCTTACAAAAACAGCGAGAATAAACCTAGCCGTTTAAGATTAAAAACAAAACTCGAAACTTAGTTATAAAAAGCTTAGTTCTACCTATTAAGTCCTATTTATTACTTTAAGAACACGAATTAATAGCAAATGCGCCCGATCTAATAGCATTCCCAATTTGCGAAAACTAACACCGACCGAAGAATCATCGATTATCGAAAGAATCTTTTATCTAAATACGCAAACGTTTCCTGTCCGGCTTCAATACGTTAAATATATAGCTAATATACTGCTTTCTCTCACGCGTTGCAAAATACGTCGGGTTTAACTGGGGGTCGAACTTTGTTAAACAGCAAAAAAAAAAAAAACCTATAAACGCGTTTAAATCGGAAAATCGATTATTAACGGGTTTTATGCAAAAATCTAGAAATATTTCGCAAGTGGTTTAAGCTTATTCGAGCTTTCATCGCAATATACGACATCGTAAAAAAGGTTATTTACAACTTTAATAAAACAGAATTTTTAATAGAGCTTCTTATAGTAACAGATACAGTAGTTACTAGTATCAAAAAAGATAAAAAACTTAAATAAGCGTAATAAACAAAAAGAAATTCTAATTATCTGAACTATTAATCTATAAAATTAGGTTATACTGGTATTTATTATTATAGCGGAGAAAATTACCTTAAGTTCTAGTATCGTAATAATTTATTGTTAGCAGCCGATTAAAAGGTTGCATTAAGTAATAATAACTAAATTGTAAATACATTATAATTAAAATAAATTCAGCATTTTAACTAATATGTTCGGACGCGTACAAAAGTTCGAAATATCTCCTTATTCTCGACAGATACGAAAACTCGTACTCGATAAAATTCGAAAAATACTGCGCTAACTACGACATTATTACGCTTTACATACTCGCGCATTCTTCGCATCAGCTCCAACCTCTTAATACATTTTATTTTCCTGTTTTAAAACGCGCTTATTCGTTATATATCGAAAACTTAATACGACGCCATTATCTCTATATTGGGCCCCAAAAAAAAAAATTTCGCCGGCTTCTACAACGCGTTTAAAACTGCTATAACGTCCTATAACATTAAAATCTAGATTCGCGAAAACTAATCTTATTCCATTCGATTCTAATAACGGGGAGTTTTTTTGGAATTAGAAGTTCCTCTAGTTATGCCTACGTCGACCGTCTTTCCATTAATCTCTGCCGGTTCCATTCGTTCCTCGTCTACGAAAATCTCTAAGAAATTTTTTTTTTTAACGCGGCAAGGACGCTACTTACAAGGAAAGATTGAAAATTATCAATATAACTTATTAATAAGAATCGTTAAATCGACTAATCTTTTAACAAAAAATAAGTAGATTTAGCTATATTTGCTTTACAACTTTCTGAAGTTAGTTCACTTTTAGGAGCTATCAATTTCATAACTACAATAGTTAATATGAGAATTCCAGGTATAAGATTATACGAACTAGCTTTATTTGAATAAGCTGTAGTTATTACAGCGGTATTATTATTATTATCTTTACTAGTATTAGCCGGTAAACTAATTCTGCCGGCTTTAAATTTGTCAAATTGCTGGGAAAAGTTCTATTATTTAACTCAATCAGCAGAAACTTTAATAAATGTTTCTTATTATTTGTTTTTCACAGATTATAAGGCAAAATTCATGTCTTATAAAAATTATTATTCTACTAATAATACAAGCTTAAAAGGTAAAAAAGGTTATAATCCTTGTTACTTTTATACGGGATTACTTTTCTTTAGAAAAAAAGGTCTAATTACGTGAAACGAACTATATCTTAAGCAAACGTCGAAAGATTAAAAATAAAACGTTTTCAAAAAGAAAGAACACTTACAATATAAAAGAAATAAGGACTTTGAGCCGAAAAAAAAAGTTAAAAGATGTAACTAATAGCAGCTGGAGGAAATTGTTATAAGAAGATTAAAACGAAAAAAACGGAAATGTAGCATGTGTGACAAGCCCGGATATAATACGCGTACTTGTAAAGAAGTTATAGAGACGTTTAACGAAAAAGAATCCGATTAATTTGAATTAATGCGATATATTGTTGTTGAGATATTTGAATTTATTGCTGCAGAATGCTAAAAAGTGTATAGCTCATTCGTATGTACAGCTCGTTTATGTAATAGGTTAATATAAAAAGATTATATTATTATAATCGAAAATTTCAACTTGTAAAGCTTTAAATTATTTTAATAATTGTATTTTAAAGTGCAGTTTTAAAGCTAGATAAAATAGTCTGCTATTTATTTTAATTAGTGCTTGCTAATATACTAGACAAAATTTCTAGCACACTGTTAGATACTAGTTCGTAGTGCTAGTAGCTATATACTTAAATTAGATGTAGCTATTAGCGAGAAGTATATTCACTGTCTAGATTTATCTATATCTATCGCTAAGTTTTTATTAAAAATGATAATATTTTTAAAAGTTTAATTAAAATACAAGAGCAAGAATTTTAAAAACTTAAATATAATAAATAAATAATACAAAGTATATAAAAATCTAAATATATTTTTAAAAAAAAATTAAGTGCCTAAATTAAGAGACTATATTAATTTATATTAGAACGTACGCTGTAAGTAACTAATATTTATAAATAATCGAAATATTTATTAATATTATCTCGTAATAACTTTAAATAAATTAACTACAACGTGGCGAATTTATTAAAATTAATCGGATCCTTTATTCTAACAGTATTTACAGATCTTTTATAAGTATGCACATTATACACGGGCTTAGCGCAAACGCTATACTTCTATTTTCTCGTTTTAAGCTTTTTATAACAATATTTTCAGCTACTATTAGTTGTATTTTCTTACTACTACCATTTTTTACGACTAGTAATACTGTACTTTGCGATTATATATCCAATTAGTTTAAATTTCTTGCGAAATATTTTTAGATTTTCGCATAACGTACTCCACCACCGAGTTAGACATACCACCGAGCTGGACACTTTTTCTAACATTCTAATCATCCAACTTTAATTGCTTATTTTTCAACAACCACAATATAGAACGGCTTACGAAGATATCTAGAATGAATCTAGCCGTTTATGCTAAAAAACAAGATCCGAAACTTAGTTATAAAACGTTTAGTTCTATTTATAAAACCCTATATTTTACCTTAGAAATACGATATAATAGCAAACGCGCCCGAGCCAATATTATCCCCAATTCGCGAAAGTTAACGCCGACCGAAGAAAAATCGATTGTCGACCGAATCCTCGACCTAAATACGCGAGCGTTTCCTGTCCGGCTTCAGCACGTTAAAGATATGGCAAATCTATTGCTTGTCCAACGCGTTACAGAACGCGTTAGGCTTAACTGGGCGTCGAGATTTGTTAGGCGGCAAAAAAAAAACTCCAGACGCGTTTAAATCGGGAAATCGATTATCAACGGGTTCTATGCGAAAATCCAGAAGCATTTCGCAAGTAGTTCGAGCTTGTTCGGGCTATTATTGCAAAATACGGCATCGCAGAAAAGGATATATACAACTTCGACGAGACTGGGTTTTTGATGGGGCTTCTTATAGTAACGGGTATGGTAATTACCAATGCCGAAAAACGTGGAAAACCTAGACAAACGCAATAAAGGAATAAAGAATGGGTTACAGTTATCCAGACTGTTAATTTCCAAGGTTGGACTGTACCACCATGTATCATCATGGCGGGAAAAAATCATCTTAAGTCCTGGTACCGCGATAACCCATTGCCAGCAGCCGATTAAAAGGTCGCATTAAGTCATAATAGCTAGATAATAAATAAATTAAGTTTAGAATGGATTCAGCACTTTGACAAACATAGAATACTGCGCTAACCACAACATTATTACGTTTTATATACCCGCGCATTTTTTGCATCGGCTCTAACCTTTTGATATATCTTGTTTTTCTGTTTTGAAACGGGCTTATTCGCGGTACATCGAAAACTTAATACAACGCTATCACACCCATATTGCCAAAAAAGATTTTCTCGCCGGCTTCTACGACGCGTTCCAAGCTGCTATGACGTCCGATAACATCAAATCTGGATTTGCAAAAGCTGGTCTTGTTCCATTCGATCCCAATAACGTTCTTTCCGAATTAGAAGTTCCTTCAATTGTTTCTACGCCGACTGTCTCCTCGCTTACCTCCGCCGGTTCTATTTCCCCCCCAGCGAAAACCCCTAGAACTGTCCGCGAAACAATAAAACAAGAACGTTATTTCGAAAGAAAAATTAGAAATTATCAAAGGGGCTCGCTTACAAAAACAGTTAAATCGGTTAATCTTTTAACCAGAAGTAACCTATTATTTTAGTACGAAAATGTTCTTCTCTGGAAAAAGCTGCCCAATTGCGCGAAACGAACCACATCTTAAGCAAACGTCGTAGGACCAAAAACAAACGTCTTTTTTTTTTAAAAAAAAAGAAAACTTATTATACAAAAAGGACAAGCTTTTCTAGCTCAAAAAAAAAAAAAAAAAAAAAAAAAAAAAAAAAAAAAAAAAAAAAAAAAAAAAAAGAGGAATAAAAAAATGCAGCCAATAACGGCTGGAAGGGGTCGTCGTAAAAGGGTTAAAACCAAGGAACGGAAGTATGACGTCTGCGGCAAGCCCGGACATAATGCGCGTACTTGTAAAAAAGTTGTAAAAACGTCTAGCGCAGAAAAATCCGATTAATTCGAATTAATGCGATGTGTTATTATTAAGTTATTTAAATTTATTGTTGCGAGGTGCCAAAAAGTGTTCAGCTCGGTGGTATATCCAGCTCGGTGGTGGGAGACGTTAATAATTTTTAATAAACGATATCCGATTTAAACGTATTTAAAGTGTTTTCAGCTGTTTAATAAAGTTCGACGTCTTGTTAATTCTAACGCGCTTTGTAACGTATTAAGTAATATATTAGCTATATCTTTAATGTATTAAAGTCAGCCAGAAAACATCTGAGTACTTAGGTCGAAGTTATGGTCGATAAGCGTTTTTCTTTTCCGGGAGCGTTAATTTAGCGAATTAGAAATAGTATCAGTTTGTAAAGATTTAGCGGTATATTGTATTTCTAAGATAAAATATAAAACATTATAAATTAAATAACTTGAACTCTTTATAATTAGAGTTCAAATTTATTTTTCGCTTAGATAGTTAAGTTTATTTTAAATGCTTTTATAAGCAGTTCTGTATTATAGTTATTAAAAATAAGCGAACAGAGTTAAATAATTAAAATATTAAACAATATCTAGCTCACTTATATATTAAAGTCACTTATATAATACGTTAAAGCTTTTCTTATATTTAATATCTTATATAAATACTTATCAATTTATTAAATATCTATAGATATACTTAATCGTCTAACATTGCGTGTTTTTCTAAGAATAGATATGAGAAGTGGGTAAATTCAAAAAGTAGGTCAAGGTATTACATGGGGTCAACTGCAGGTACAAACGAAAAATTGCAGCCCTTTTGCAACCCCCTAATCTAAGGTAGGTTATTACTAAGTGGGTCTCTTAGCTAGCACCCTGACAGTGCGTTAAAACTTAACCATAGAGTACCATACAACTTCAGCGTTATTCTTTTGTAAGTTACCTCGACCGGGTCCACCGTATGATGAGCTAGAACCTTATACAAATTGGGATGGGAGTAAACATGCTCCGATGGTTTTGCCAATGCTTGCCGCTATCGAAAAGTGACGAAGATCGAATTTCTTCTGACAGCTCTTTCAACTCGCAAAGCTGTATCGAGAAGTGGTCTCCGTTCTGACCTTCATCAAGGTATACCCTGGGATTCCCTGTATTAATGGGGCTGGGGCTGGCTTCTCATGTTGGGTTACTATGTCAGTATGGATCTTGTTCTGTGTCTGTTTACATACCCTACATGCTTACTTAGTATGTAGGTACCTACTTTGCATACCTACATCATGGGCGCATCTAGCACGGGGACCGACAACTTCACGCTCCCTCGACCTCCTGTGCTTAGTTACTATATCTAGCTAACAGTAATCTCGGGACAATCCGAAAAGGAACACAGCTTTCGAATAGACGTTAATAAGCCAGAATAGGTGCCATACCTTACCCAGCACTAGTGCACTGTGATAAGCAGGAAATATCGATACCTGCAGTAACATGCATTGAAAGTTGAACCCCTGCATCTACCTGATCCACCGTATCCACTCTCCGTCCTTTAGCATACACTTCATTCAAGGTAGTGTGGCGATAGCGGGGCGATAGCGCACGGAAGGCGAAGATGGGTTGAGAGACCATCGCAGGCCATAGAAGAACTTGAGCAACTAGGTAATATAAGGACTACATCATCTACGTAGTTAAATACATACTGAAATAAGGTACCTGCATGAGTCGATAGCATGGTAGGACCGTGTACCCTTGCTTGGTGTTCTCCAGGCTGCGGATATTTACCCTTAAAAGACCATTAGTTCTCAAGTCCCAATTTTCGCGTTGTCCTATTTCTGCTCTGCTCAATTTATGAGGAAAGGGGGAGAAGAGAGAAGGGAAGGAATAAAAATAAAAGTAAAAAATTGTCGCATTTTCTACCTCTCTGCCTTTCCATGCCGAACTTGGCAAAGCCCTCTAATCCGAATCCCCAACCTGGAGCAGGCCAACGCAGCCGCAGGTTCTGTCATTCCTTACAGAAAGAAGATCGTCGGATATAGAAAATCCTCCAGCAACCGAGAGACTACCGATCGATCCGCCAAAACCAGCCACCCGGGACAGGACTCGTGCGACTCGGAAGCAAAGACCAACGAACCATACTTACTTCCGTTTCCTTTCCCTTGTAGGTGTTGATATCATTCTTTATGGGCACAGAGGCATTTGGGTTACCGACTGGAGGGAGAATTCATGAATACTGGTATCCGACCTGCACCCATAATCCCCTATCCTAACCCAGACCTGTCTCTCGGTTTTCGATAGCTCTTATAGTTGGGATACATCATATCATTCATTTTGGTAACGTGCAACCGTCCAATTGCAACTCTCAATTGGTGTTTTCCGACGACCGAACCGCAACCCGCGCGACCTTCAGCTAACTGGAGACAATTCCTTCGGCGTATCATTTGTAGCTTATTATTACTACGCCTAACAAATCACTACCACCATTCCCAGAGTGTGGGCTACAGCGGCGCCAGCGACCTCGACGAAGACTCAATTCGAGCTTGCGATTTCTGGTAAGATCCGACAATTGACTTTTCGTCTCGACCGCCTATCCCTTGATCGCTCGTCCACATACACATACACGTATATGTATATATATCTATTATATGTACGTTGACGTCGATGAACAATTTCCTCCTTTGATCCTGAGCCGGCCAGTCACCCATCAGCATTGAAAATACCACCCTTTTGAAACACTCCCCGACGGAGGGTGACACAACCACTTCCCTTGCGTTTAGGTAGTAGAAGGCTCAGCCGTTACCCATAACCAAAAGCCTTAGCCGTTGGTGGATGACAAACCGCTCAATAATACTTTCATCTGTCCACACCTTCTTTCTCTAGAAGGCATACAAATATTTCCCTGAGTCGCTTTTTGGGATTGCCCTCCTACCACACATGTTCAGCCGGTCATCGTCCAAGTCACACGGGTTTTCAAGCGGGCCCGCCTGGAAGGAGCATAGAGGGTTATTTGAGCGTGGCTTTTTGAGTTCGTTGGATTCACGTCCCTACCGCTCGGCGCGGAAGGGAGGAGAAGAGGATTGGAGCAGTTACAATAGCGCGGCCTCGTCATACCCAGAAAAGAGTAAGGCTGTCCCTCCAAACATCCCCCTTACTTTGTCATATCCAGTCACGTAGTTGGCTGCGTCGCCATTACTCTCACCTCCCTAACGGTCCATCTTTCAAATTGTTCGCTATCACTGCGTGATTATCCCCGCCCAGCCTCTGACAGCCCATCCTCCATATTAGGTCATTCTATTTCCGCGGGCTCTATTCGCCAGTCGCCTTACCGAGCGCCGTCTCACCGTTCCGCCGTTTCTTATAACTCGTCGACGTCTAAGGATACTGTGCGCCAAAGCGACATTCGACAAAGGTCGGGGACAACAATGTCCGGCACGACTTCTTCTGACAGGAGTCGCACCAGGAGAGAGAGGACCTTCGTGGGGAGTGAATGCGCCGTCTGCGAAGAGCCACTAGAGCATACTCTACGGGGCGAACGTATCCTCCAGTTCTCATGCTCACATGTCTCCCACGAGGCTTGCTTCTACGAGTTCATCAGAGAATTTGAATCGCAGTACTGTCCATCATGCAATGCGCCATTGCATCTAGACACGAGCCGCGGAGGAAATGTCTTGGACATTGGTAAGCAGCTAATGTCCTGCCCTGCCGAGAGGCGCCGGTCATACTAACGGCATCGGCTTCTGCAGAGAAGATCACCAACATGGTGCGCTCCGCATCCGCTGCCGACAGCCGGTCGTTGCACACACCAGCGCCTAGCGCGGTACACTGGGAGAGTCAAGGGTGCCCGCCAGGCGGGGAATCAGCCGCCAGGCCTATGCCCTCTAGTACTGGCCGTGATAGTGTAGCCCGAGGCAGTGCACGCGAGGGTTCCGAACGGTACGTGGGAGGTACCTCGCGGCATGGCCGTAGCGACAGTGAGGCTACTGGGATTGCCTCGTCTACGGGTTATCCCGAAACCACCCAGAGTGGGCCGCCCCGTCGGCATGATTATGACCTCCAAGCGATGGAAACGTCACCGGGAAGCCCAAGAACCGTCAGTCGGAATCCTATACCTGCACCGTCCGTTGCGGTTAGGTCAGAATTTCCTACCATCAACCGGTCTCGCCAGCAACAAACCTTGACCTGTCTCATCACGGTCGAGGTTCCCGACAGCAAATGGAGGCCGGATCCGGAGGATCTGGGCGCCGCTACGCCGCTGCAGCCAATGCGCATTGAGGAGGCCTTCTCGCAGATACCCCCATCGCCCGCGAGGAGTTCAAAGCCCCGCTTCTACCCATACGAGGCCCCTGAAGTTCTAGAACAGATGACGGAGAACTTGCGAAACCGAGTAGATAACTGGCATGGGCTTGATTTCAATAGGTGAGATGGTATATGGCTGGAATGTCCCCGGCACCCGTTAACAGAAAGGCAGGTTCGGCAAATTGCGGTTGTACGGCACGCTACGAGTCGGCAAGGATAAGGTTTCGTGGCAAGAGCTGGAATGTTTCTTGTTCGCGGAAATGCTCATCTGCGTCAAGGAGAAGAGAACCCCTGCCGCCGCGCAGAACTGGGACGATTCCGGGGCGCCCCGGAAGAGCACGCGTTGCACCTTGAAGGGCTCTATCCTGATAAAAAAACATCTGAACGAAGTTTCCGAGACGGGCACAGGTGAACCGCCGGTCCATGAAGATATGATGATAATATGAGCTAATGGGTCGAATAGTTGATGAAAATGTCCTAACACTCAGTCTCTCTGTGGCTGAACTTCCCCAATTCCATCTCCGATTTGACAACCGGAATCAGCTTAAGTTATGGCAGCAGGCCCTCCGAGATCTCCACGCCGTCGAAAGGTCACCTGTCAGGAGCCCCGATTACGAACGAGCGGAGATATCAGAAACGGACGAGGATGATTGGGGACGCGCAACCCGCTCCCAGCGCGTCTCCTCCCTTGCGTCGTCCTCTTGGGGGGGTCCAAAATCGGTGACAACGGCGCCAACTGAGTACACCAACTTGGCCAAGAGCCCGCCGCTTTCGTCTTTCCATGTGCCAATCGACGTTGTCGTCGTGGTGCCCATATCTTCTTCGATGCAAGGCGTGAAGATCAACCTTGTTAGGGATGCCTTGAAATTCATGGTCAATACGCTGGGTGAGCGAGACCGTATGGGCTTGGTCACCTTCGGTTCGGGAGGAGGCGGTGTGCCCATCGTGGGTATGACCACCAAGGCATGGCACGGATGGAATAATGTTCTAGCTGCCATAAAGCCGGTAGGACAAAAGAGTCACCGCGCGGATGTTGTGGAGGGTGCAAATGTGGCCATGGATCTCTTGATGCAACGCAAGCACAACAACCCTATCGCTACCATAATGCTCATTAGCGACGCCTCTACTTCGGATGTCGACAGCGTCGATTTCGTTGTTTCGCGAGCCGAAGCTGCCAAGTAAGACTTGCTTCACTCCACACAGCCTGTCTGCGTCCGTACTGACATGATGTAGGATTACTATCCACTCATTCGGCTTAGGAATGACGCACAAGCCAGACACTATGATTGAGCTGTCCACGAGGACCAAGGCGTCATACACCTATGTCAAGGACTGGATGATGCTGCGGGAATGTTTAGCGGGTTGCCTCGGTTCCATGCAGTCACTGTCGCATCAGAACGTCAAGCTTAAGATAAAGCTACCGGACGGCTCGCCTGCCAAGTTTCACAAGATCAGTGGAGCTTTACAGATTACCAAGCGTGCCACTGGCCGCGATGTGGAAGCTTCTCTCGGTGACCTGAGATTTGGTGACAAGCGCGACGTACTTGTTCAGCTTGTCATCGTCCCTGACACCACATCCCAAGAGCAGCTCCCCCAGGACCCGTGGGAGACGATAGTCTCCGGCTTAGAAGCCTTGGGCGGTCCGATGGATCCGGACGACCAGAGAACACTATCAGTGGAAGAATTGCCCCTGATTCAGGCAGATCTTGTTTGGGGCGATATACTTAGAGACGGCACCATGATGCACCTTCCTAGGCCGTCACTACTCGCCATCACGATGCTTCCACCTGCCGGAAGCCAAAAGAAGTCCACGTGGCAAAGCAATCCGCCCATTCCTCCGCACCATAGCATTGTCCAGCGCCGAATGGAGCTTTTGACATCCGACATGCTCACCCGAGCATTGACATTAGTCAGCAGAGGCCAGCATGATCGCGCGCACACTCTCCTAAATGAAACAAGATCGATTCTGAAGGGGCTTGGTAAGGGGGGACTTCCTCCAGTGCCTGGCGGGCCGCTACCGCCGATCCCAGGTAGCAAGCCAAGTGCGCAGTCTTCTCTAGACTCGCCTTTGTCGACTACTCCGGAACGGAAGAATTCACCCTCTCCGACTGCGCCGACTGCCGCCGGCTTCCCGCCTTCCATTCCGCGCACCCGGTCTAACGACGGATTGGCCATTGGAACAGCCGCTGGCATCGATGCGGATACCGTCGCTGCCCTGGACGCCGAACTAGAAGCTAGCCTGGAATGGATTAATCACCCTGCAGTCTTCGGGCGCGACAGTCGCAAAGCAGTTCTACAGGCCATCGGCGTAATCAGCAGCCAACGAGCGTTCACATTCCGCACACCTATCGAGAGTCTCTGGGCTGGTAGAATCAGCGGCGTCAAGCGCTTGACAGATAGGAGTCGCGAATGGAGGGACGAGTCAAGTGGCGAAGGGATCATCGAGGAGTCCTAATCGTTGGCCTCGTTGGATACCGTTTGCCAAACACTGCGGTTCTTTTTCACCATCTTTACCTTTTATTCCGGCGTTTTCGATTGTCAGATGACTTTCCATACGACTGTACGGGGACCATGTTTGAACGAATCTGTTTTCATGATGTTTTACGGGCCTTCGCGGCATGACTTCCGGGCTGCATTCATCGTCATCTCATCGTCATCGGTTGCCCTGCCAGTTTGCTCTTGTTGACCAAATACCACATTCTGTATCCTCCCGCAGTTTCCTTTACGACATCGAGATACCATTTCTTCTGGTTTGTCATGGGATAAGCCACCGCGAGCACAACACAGCGCTTGATATTTTTGTTCAAGAAATACGAAGGAGAAACCAAGACTAGAAGGGCGGCTTCTAAGTACTTTTTATTCATTGGAAATTAATTGAATTGTACGGCGTAAGAGGGAACGACTGCTGATATGGAGTAGACGTTCATGACCGAATTGCACGAAGCGGAAAAGACGCGATTTCGTATGATAACGGCTCCTGTTAGGATGTTGTGTAATAACAACGATGTACACTACAGATATTACAAGTATATATAACATAGTGTGGATAGGTAATGGCAAATGCTCAGTCCCATCTCGGCTTTCTTTTGCTTTCTCTGCCCTTTCCTTGTTTTTCCTTTGGTCTTTTCCATTCTGTCCGGCAGGTATGGCAGGCCTTTCGAGCTCGAGCGATAGAAAATGGCTCACTTGTGCCATTAGTAGCTCAATATCTGGAGCATATCGTAACTAAGAGCTCAATTCAAGCTGGACGGGAAGGCAACAGGAAAAGGGGAGTGGATAGCGGCCTCGTTACTAGTCAGGCTACATCGGGGAGACTTCCTTCGTGTCGACTGTAGCTACCGGCGTCTGTAGTTACAAAACATATCCTGCTATAGGCGATATGTGCCTACTAGTTCGCTGAGTTACCTATCTGCCTGCGGCCGAGGCCTGACTAATGGTTGCCTATCACCTCAAGATCGTCATCGTTGCGTCTTGTTGAGGCGCGGATAGTCGGAATGGAGTGCGACGGGATTCCCAAGTCCGAGCCCCGAGAGACCCTAAATGATCTGAGATATAAGGGTTGCCATTCATGGAGACTACCGAAGTGATGCTGGTGGCTCGCAGCAATTATACCGCTAGTCGCCATGACACAAACATGTATCTAGGCTGGTAATGCATGTGCTTGGACAACCTTCCCAGACATCCCAGGTGGAAGCTGAATGCATCGGGATGAACGGTAGAAAACACCACACTCGTTTGCTAGTACAGCCCTTTTCCCCCGCTCGAAAATGGGGTATCATTATGCGCGGGGAGACAGGAGCCTTCATAAAGGCTCTCTGAGCTTGGATGTTCAACGGTCTGCCCTTCGCCGATAGCTAGGCTACACACTCAACACTATTTCGCAACAAAGAAGCCCCTTTTCTTATTCGGTGCCACAGACGCTCGCCTTCTCCGTAACATATTCTCCTTGACGTAACGGGTGTTCTTGTGCATCTTGGGCGCCAGCTTCTTGTCTGCCTGGCCTGCAACGACCCTATAGACGGTCGACCCTACGACCTGATCCCTAGGGACCCTGGCTTCCTTGCCTATTGATTGCAATGCATCCTCGAAATTGATCTTCTTGGGCTTCTTCGTCACCCTCTCTAAAGCTGCTTCGTCGTCCCCCTCGCTCGACGACTCGGTCAGGTATTCAGCTGGCAACATGCCGGGGAGTTTCAACTTCTCGACCCTTCGCCTTCCTGCCGTTGCCGGGACATCTTCCGCCTCTCTCGTCGCCTCCGGGTCTTGAATATCCGGCTCTGAAGAGGCGAGGTCCGGCTTTGGGGCGGGTTTCCGCTTTTGGGCCTGTTGCCTGAAGAGATAGTCCCTGTGTTGCCGCTTCCGTTTTAGCAGCGCAGCTTGCCTATGTCGTGATTAGTTACATGCCACTGGTATATATCACCCTTCTTATTGGAGTAAGGAGACAGCATACCTCTCTGTAGCTTCGGCGAGAGCCTTTGCGGATTCCAGCGTCTCCCTAGCAGCAGCTTTGGTAGACACAGCCTCAGGCGCCCCGTCAAGGTCTTCCTCCTTCTCTTTCTCGACGACAGCAGGCTTTTCCTCCGCAGCTGCCGCCACGTATTTCTCCACGTCATCATCGTCCCCGAAAACGATGTGTTTTGCCTTCCCTGTCACCTTCTCCTCTTCCTTAACCTTCAGAGCGGCGGAACGGAAGCCAGGCTCGACACACTGAGAAGCCAAGCGTTGAATCGCCTCCTCTTGCAACTGCCTCGAGGCCCTCTGAGATTCAGGGACGCCGTCATCGTCCTGCGAATCGGCTACAGAGTTGGAGCGAGACCTCTTGGGCCTCCGGTCTCGCACCTCTGTTTGGACCCGGACTATTTGCACTCCAGCTGTGGTGGCGGGGTCGCGGTCATCTCCATCATCAGCTTCTTGCCGCGTGCGTACGGACAGCTTCTTCCTTGCTGGGGTGGACAAGCTAGAGTCTTGGGTCGCATCGTCTTCATTCTCAAGTACTGCACCACCCGTGGATCTCCGCTTCCTGTCCCTCTTCCCAACCCCGTGTGTTGTGATGGGCCCCTTTCGAGGAGAAGGGTCGACGTTGGTGGCTGATTTCACTTGGGCGCCTGCTTCTTCGGCGACTCCGTGGAGGGTTTTGGAACGCGTCCTCGTGGCAGGCGCCATGACCGGCGCTTTCTTTTGCGAGATCGATATAACCTCTGTTGACGTATTTACCAACCCAGAGGACAGGATTCGGTATTAAGCTAGGCTTAGGCTGGACAGTCAATCCCAATTGAGACGATATATGTAGATAGAGATATGAATGTGGGTTGATAAGTAACTTTTTTAACTTTTTCATATCCTGTAATGAGCCGCTCCGTCGGCGATAAGATAAGATTAGATATAGATCCCCGGTTTTTAGGGGAGTAAGTGAACTGGATGGCTGCGCCTTATTTCACCTCGTGACTTGCCTGCATGTGGCGATCTAACTTAGTAATATATGGGCTGGAGCTCTAGGTTAGCATATACGGGTCAGCGTTCGGTATATTAGCTGTACAAGCTAAGCTTAAGGGAATTCTGACGTAGCTACTGACTGGTCTCCTGACCCTGCAAGGTCATGCGTCTGGGTTGGACAAGAAGACGACGGGCGGCGACGAAACGGGATATATGTGAGGGAATCATTATACGCACTCTGTTCTCTGATATCTTGGGATTGGGAGTCCTGTTGGTCGCCTACTTTCCCCTCTATTCTTTCCTTCCCGCTACGACACAGTTGAGACGAGAATTTATCTTACTTAAGGAACAGACATGGACGCCATCCGACCACTCACCCGTATCCCATGTCTGAGGCACCCAATTACATTACAGTTAGCGACGTGGTTACACTATACACTTCAAGAAAGGGTACACCCCGGGACAAGTAATCGGATACTCCCTGCTGGCTCAATGAGCCCGGCTTCCTTCAGTACCACGTCACATTCCCCCGTCAAAGTCAGAGTAGGGCCGAGGAGAGACAGCTTTGCTAATGCCAGGTTCACCACCGTAGACGTTCCGCCGTTCGAGTTCTGGGCAGCACAGGCTCGGCCTCCGTTGGTGGACGACCTATCGCCAGAAGAATGCGCGGCCACGGCCCGGAAATATGCAGCCCTAGCCCTGGAGGACTCGTCCAACTGGAGAGAGACGCTCACAACTAAACACGGCATATCTCTATATACCCTGCACCATCTGGCCAACATGATCATCATGGGTCCTCCATCGCCAGCATGGAACCTTGGTACCCACATCCTCTACACCTGCGTCCAGTTATCATACAGGCCGTCTATCCTGACAATGGTCCGCCTCGCCCTCCGGAGCAACAAACTCGGGGACAGGCAGTTCTCAGGGGCTGAAGAGGCTTTCACGCGCCTGCTGGCCCGGCGCGACGACCCGGACGCCTGTACCCTGCAGGGACTCATCTACGCTAGGGAAAATTCCCGTGCAGCCGATGACAAGGCGTTAGAGTGGTTTCGACTCGCTATGCAGATCGGAGGTGAGGAGCCTGGTGCCTGGGAGTGGCAGCTAAGCTGTGTCATGGGCCTTGCTACAATCTATCTGAAGCAGAAACAGGGAAAACAAGCCAAGGAAATATTGCGCTACGCGGCCGTCCGCCTAGACATACCAGAAGCTTGTTGGTTATACGCGAGTGTATTGGATAAGTATGACGCTAAACGGCTATCGTGGTTGAAGAAGGCGGCCGCCAGCGGGATCGAGGCTGCAGCTAGGGAGCTGGCGCAAATCGAGCTGGCCGGGCTCGATGATAGGGGGTTGAGTAGGAAGGAGAGGGCGGAGAAGGAGGCACTGGCTGATGAGTGGTTAGGCATCGCTGGGGATAAGGCGCTCTTCTGAAATGGAGGTCGGTGGCAGGTGCGTATTCCGATAATACGAAAGTAAATCGCTGTATCAATCCGGACGAGGTCGGGGAAGCAACACATGACGATCTCGCCCTTAGCGAGGTAGGCCTTCCAAACATGTCAGTGTATCGTCACTCGTCTAGTGCCTTCATCCGGCTTGGATTGCGAAATCATTCAGCGGACGAGAGAAGTGAATAATTAGCCGATTTATAGGGTACTTCAGCCACTTGATAGATCCCAGTGCAAATATCCATTCATTGTATAATAGGGTCCACTTAGGTTTCGAACAGCAAATTTAATCGCATTAAGATATTTAAATTTTTAAAACAAAACATCTACGAGTTATAGATAGGAATAAAAATTAATGTAAGTAATTATATATATAATTAAACTGAAAACCCCCCAAAATTTATAACCTATTATACAAGCTCGCGAGCCGTTTTTTGGCACCTCGCAACAACAAATTCAAATTAATTAGATTCTTTACTACTAAACGTATTTATAACTTCTTTACAAGTACGCGCATTATATTCGGGCTTACCGCAAACGCCACACTTTCGTTCTTTCGTCTTAACCCTTTTGCAACGACTCTCTTCAACTGTTATTAGTTGCATTTTTTTACCACCTTATTTTTCCTCGGCCAGAAAAGCTTTCCCTTTCGTATAATAAATATTTATCCTTTTTAAAAACGCTTGTTTTTAACCGTTTAACAATTACTTAAAATATAATTCGTTTTGTATAATTAAGCATTTTCTTTTTAAAAAAACAATTTCGTATAAAAGAAAGAGTTACTTTTTATTACAAAATCAACCGATTTAACGTTTTTTATTAGTAAGTTATTTTGATAATTTTTAATTTTCTTTTGCAAATAACGTGCCATATAAGCGAGCTGTACACTTTTATTATTATTCCAACTTTAATTACTTATTTCTTAACAACTATAATATAAAACGGCTTACAGAAGAAGCGAAATGAACCTAGCCATATAGGTTAGAAAACAAGACCTAAAACTTAGTTATAAAAAGCTTAATTTTATCTATAAAGTCGTATTTACTATCTTAGGGACGCAAATTAACAGCAAACGCGCCCGACTCGCTACTGTCCACAATTTGCGAAAACTAACGCCGACGGAAAAAAAATTTTTATCGAAAGAATCCTTAACCTAAATACGCAAAAGTTTCCTATCCGACTTTAATATATTAAAGATATAGCTAGTATACTGTTTGCTTAGCGCGTTACAAAATGCGTTGAAGTTAAGTGGGCGTCGAACTTTGTTAAACGGCAAAAATAACTCTAGATGCGTTTAAATCGAAAGGTTGAATATTAACGGGTTTTATGCGAAAATCTAGAAACATTTCGCTAACAGTTCGAGCCTGTTCTGGTTGCTATCACAAAATACGGTATTGTAAAAGAAGATATCTACAACTTCGACGAGACTGGATTCTTAATAAAGCTTCTTATAACAACAGGCATAGTAATTGCCAATACTGAAAAACGTAAAAAAACTTAAACAAGTATAACAAAGGAATAAAAAATAAATTATAATTATCTAGGTTATTAATTATTAAAGTTGGATTATACCGCCATTTGTTATTATAACGGGAAAAAATTGCTTTAAATTCTAATACCACGATAACCTATTGCTAGTAGCCGATTAAAAAATCACATTAAGTAATAATGGCTGGATGATAAATAAATTAAATCTAAAATAAATCTAGTATTTTAACAAATATATTCAGACGCGTACGAAAAGCTCGAAACGTTTTCTTATCCTCGACGGCTACGAAAGCTATTATACGATAAAATTCGAAAAATATTGCGCAAACTACGATATTATTACGCTTTGCATACCCGCGTTTTTTTCGCATCGGCTTTAATCTTTTAACGTATCTTGTTTTTGTATTCTAAAACGCGCTTATTTGCGGTATATCAGAAACTAATACGACGCTACTATACTTATATTACTAAAGAAGATATTTTTCGCCGGCTTTACGACACGCTTAAAGCTACTATAACGTCCGATAATATTAAATCTGGATTCGCGAAAACTGGCCTTGTTTTATTCGATCTTAATAACGTTCTTTTCGACCTTGAAACTTTTTAGTTATGCCTACGCCGACCGTCTCCCCGTTAACCTCTACTGGTTCTATACGTTCCCCGCTTACGAAAACCCCTAAAAATATCAAAAAAGTAACAGAGTAAAAACGTTATTGTAGAGAAAGACTAAAAATTATTGAAATAGTTCGTTAATAACGGTCGTTAAATCGGCTGGTTTTTTAATAAAAAGTAATTTATTACTTTTGTACGAAATTGCTTTTCTTTGAGAACAAAACGCCTAATTACGCGAAACGAATTATATTTTAAGCAAACGTCGGAAAATGAAAAAGGAGCGTTTTCAAGAAAAAGGAACACTTATTATATAAAAGGGACAAGCTCTTCTAGCCGAAAAAAAGGAGGTGGTAAAAAAATGTAACTAATAACGGCTAGAGGCAATCGTCGCAAAGGGGTTAAGACTAAAGAACCGAAATGTGGCGTTTACTGCAAGCCCGGACATAATACGCGTACTTGTAAAAAGGTTGTAAATACGTCCAGCGAAAAGAAATTCAAATTAATTTTAATTGATTTAGTATATTACAGTTGATTAATTTGAATTTATTATCTTAGATTGCCAAGAAATAAAAAAAGTGTACAGCTCGCTTATATAGCAGGTTAATATTTTTATCTTATTATTTTATAAATATTTCTAAAGGCTTTTACGAGCGGAAAATGAATAGAACCGGCGGAGGTTAGCAGGGAGACGGTCGGCATAGGTACAACTAGAACAATTTCGAGCTCGAAAAAAACGTTATTAGAATCGAATAAAATAAAGCGAGCTTTCGCAAATCAATATCTGATCTTATCGGACGTTATGGCAGCTTTAAACGCGTCGTAAAAGCCGGCAAAAAAAATCCTTTTTTGGAAATATAAATATAATAAAGTTGTATTAGGTTTTCGATGTATAACAAATAAGCGCGTTTTAAAACCTCAAAAAACTACGTCAAAATATTAAAGCCGATACAAAAAATACGCGGGTATATAAAGCGTAATAATGTCGTAATTCGCGCAATATTTTTCGATTTTTATCGAATAGTAATTTTTATAATCGTCGAGGATAAAGAAACGTCTAGAACTTTTCGTACGCCTCCGAATATATTTCTTAAGAATTTAGATTGATTTTAAACCCTAATTAGTTTATTGTTTAACTATTATTGTTTAAAGCAACCTTTTAATTAGCTGGTAATAAGTTATCGCAGTATTAAGTCTTAAGGTATTTTTTTTCTGTCATAATAATAAATAACGTATTATATAAGCTCGCGGCGCGGCTTTTAGCGCCTTATAACAACAAACTCAAATTAATCAACCACAACATATTAATTCAATTCAAATTAGTCTGATTCTTTATTGTTAGGCGTATTTACAACTTCTTTACAAGTACGCGCATTATGCCCGGGCTTGCCGCAAACGCTATACTTCCGTTCCTTGGCTTTAACTTTCTTGCGACGACCCCCTCCAGCTGCTGTTAGCTGCAATTTTTTATTACCCCCTTTTTTTGGGCTAAAAGAGCTTGTTTCTTTTATATAATAAGTGTTTTTCCTTTTTGAAAACGTTTATTTTTAGTCCTGCGACGTTTGCTTAAGATGTGGTTCATTTCGCGCAATTGGGTAGCTTCTTCCCAAAGAAAAACGTTTTCGTGCAGAAGTAATAAGTTACTTTTGGTTAAGAGATTAACCTATTCAGCCATTTTTAACAAACCATCTTAATGGTTTCCAATCTTTCTTTGCAAGTAACGTTTTTGCTTCGTTATTTTCTTAATATTCCTAGGAGTTTTCGCAGGCGGGGAACGAATAGAACCGGCAGAGGTTAACGGGGAGACGGTCGGCGTAGGCACATTTGAAGGAACTTCTAATTCGAAAAGAATATTATTAGGATCGAATGGAATAAGCCCAGCTTTTGCAAATCTAGATTTGATATTGTCGGACGTTATGGCAGCTTGAAACGCGTCGTAAAAGCCGGCGAGAAAATTTTCTTTGGCAATGTAGGTATGATAGCGTCGTATAAAGTTTTCAATATATCGCGAATAAGCGCGTTTTAAAACAGAAAAATAAAATACATCAAAAGATTAAAACTGATACGAAAAATGCGCGAGTATACAAAGCGTAATAATGTTATTATTAGCGTAGTATTTTTCGAATTTTATCGAATAGTAATTTTCGTGGCCGTCGAAAATAAGGAAACGTTTAGAACTTTTCGTACGCGTCCGAATATATTTGTTAAAATACTGAATTTATTCGAGATAAAATTTATTTATTATCCAGCTATTATTATTTAGTACGGTCTTTTAATCAGCTGCTAGCAATAAGTTATCGCAATATTAAAATTTAAGATAATTTTTTCCTGTCATAATGATCAATAACGGTACAGCTTAACTTTAAAAATTAACAACCTGGATAACTGTAATTTATTTTTTATTCCCTTATTGCGTTTATCTAAGCTTTTTACGTTTTTCGGTATTGGTAATTACTATACCCGTTACTACAAAAAGCCCCATTAAAAATTCAATCTCGTCGAAGTTGTAAATATCCTTTTTTACAATGCCGTATTTTACGATAGTAGCCCGAATAAGCTCGAACTACTTGCGAAATATTTCTCGATTTTCGCATAAAACCCGTTAATAATCGACTTTCCGATTTAAATGCGTCTGGAGTTTCTTTTTGCCATCTAACAAAGTTCGACGCTTAGTTAATTCTAACGCGTATTGCAACGCGTTAAGCAAGCAGTAAATTTGCTATATCTTTAACGTGCTAAAGCCGGAAAGAAAATGCTCGCGTATCTAAGTCAAAAACTCTTTCGACAATAGATTTCTCTTCGGTCGCCGTCAATTTTCGCAGCTGGGGGATAATATCGGCTCGGGCGCGTCTGCTATAATGTCGGGCTTTCAAGGTTGTTTCGGCAATCTCGTATATAGAACTAAGCTTTTTGAAACTAAGCTCTGGAGTTTGTTTTTTAGCTTGAAAGGCTAGGTTTAATCTAGATTCTTTTATAAAGAGTTTTATAATATTAGTGTTAAGTAACAGATCAATAAAGATGGATAATTAAAATGATGATAAAACCGCGCCGCGAGCTTGTGTAGTACGTTAACGATAAAATCTAACTTTAAAAATTTAATTTTGTCGGAGTTATAAATATCTTTTTTTGTAATGCCGTATTTTGCGATAATAATCCGAACAAGCTCGAACTATTTACAAAATGTTTTTAAATTGCTCCATAAAACCCGTTAATAAGCGATCTTTCGATTTAAATGCATTTATCTATTTATCTTTTTTATTTTATTTTATTTTATTTTATTTTAAATTTTTTTTTTATAATTTTTTTATTTTTTTATTTTTTTATTTTTTTATTTTTTTTATTTTTTTATTTTTTTAAAAAAAAAATTTTAAAAATTTTAAACCTCCCCCCCCCTCCCC